>VXAA01003146.1:234103-309190 GCA_013399115.1 Anseranas semipalmata
AAAGTCGAGAGTAAGTTAATGATTTTGGCCCATAAATGCCCATAGCAACACAAGTTGTTCTGTGTCAAACTGAGCAAGATTGTCCTGGTGTCAGGGAGTGCAGAGCAGGGTTTTACTAGTGAAGAAATTGATTGCGTAAGTGTATGGCTGAGTACATCTGTGGAACAAAAGCATTGTCAAATTATCCTGAATGAACCTACCTACCTAATTACTCCAATATCCATTACTGTGCTCATTTTTTTTTTGCAAAAAAGACTCCTTCCTTTTAGCAGTGTTCCCTGTATATTCCTTCTATTTGCAGTATTCCTTCACTTTAACAGTATTCCCCTTTGACAGAAAGGAATACTTTGAAAAGATCTTTGTGAATGCCACTCCTTTATGAACTCACATAATGTGGAGCACCATACCAACTGAGTAGTTCTGTAGAACCTGACCCACAGATAACAATTTAGAAAAGCCTCTTGATATTACCTGGCCTGTACTCAGAGAGTGGTTATATTGTTTTTTGTCTTTTAGACTGGTCTTTCCTTTAAAAGAAATGTCCATTCTTACACATACACACACACACACAAATCCCTACAATGTGATTTAAGATGATGTGATTTAAGATTTTTTCCTTAGTTGTTATAACATTTAAGTTCACTTATCACCATGATAATATAAACAACTCTGTAGCTCTCAATCTGTTTTTTAGGGACTGATCCTACAGATCTTTTCTTCTTTCACCCACCAAGACAACCACTCTCCTTAACAAGGGTCCTGTGCATATTCTGCTCATTGTTAATCACCTGGAAAAGAAAACCTGTAGGACTTGTTTATGATGTTCATGAGAGGAGTTAGGTCCTCTTAAGTAAGAGTCTCTGCTCTAAAATAACACTTCCTTGTAATGTTTGATAACCCGGAAAAGCAGAGTACAAAGAAGTGAGGGATGGAACTCACTGTTTTACTGGTCTAAGTTGCTAGCTCATAAATACTGTTATTCTGATTGCAAGCTTTACAAACCCTGTGGAAAACTACAATAGTTTGCATTTGTGTTGCTAACTGGTTTAATCCAAAGTGCAAGCTTGAAAGCATCAAATTTTCACTGTCATAGCATGGTACTTCCAAGACTTTTCAGAGTTTCTCAGTATGTAATACAGCTAGTCAATGAGCTGTAAACACGTCTATTATGCATTATGGACAAAAAATGATTTTAGAAGTCCAAAATTACAGGGTAAGACTTGTTGGATAAACTATCACTGGTACATTAACAGCCAGTTTTTCCAGAATGTTTATCACCTATCAACTCTTATCTAAGTAACTGAATAGTAGCTAGATTTTCGTAAGTGCTCAGCTTCCATTCAGACATCTAAATGAAGTGTGAAAATTTCAGAATTACTCTCTTTGCCAGTTGTGGGATTCTGAGCACTTTGGAGTAGGTGACTACTTTAATAAGGTCCTTGCATGAAAGTTTTTTTGAAACCCTTGAATAAAGTGTGGGAGTTGAAAATATTTTACAACAACTTTCAAGACCTATTACCTATCTATGTAATGTCATCTCCAGTTATTTCTACTCAATATGTTACTAACACTGTTTCCAAAACTAGTAGTTTTTAGTCATAACAATAGTGTTGATCTACCAATAAATCATCAATTTTCTGCAAACAGTCTAGTCTACAGACTTAACACCAGCAAAAAAACAAACAAACAAAAAAAACCAACAAAAAAAAAACCACTGCTAATGTCCAAAATAAAAAAAATCCTTTGTAAGTGCCACTACACCAACATTTCAAATAAAGAGTAGAAAGCATTGTCTGTGGTAAGAAATGTGTAATGAAGATGGATTCCATATGAAGTGGTAGGAAATGAAAACATATGTAATATATGTATGTTGCAACAGCAAATAACATGTCAGTTCTGTGCCAAGGGAGGACCTCAAAA
This sequence comes from Anseranas semipalmata, assembly GCA_013399115.1. Lineage (NCBI taxonomy): Eukaryota > Metazoa > Chordata > Aves > Anseriformes > Anseranatidae > Anseranas > Anseranas semipalmata. Next base: position 236,024 of record VXAA01003146.1, read on the forward strand.
TACAGCACTTCCCATACTAATTTCTTGGTTTCCACAGAAGGGAACTCCAGGAACTCCAGCACATCCCAACAGGTAAATTTTGCTAGAGCCAGAGATATTCAGAGTTATATGCACAGCTATAACACAATTTGGATCCCGATAGGTCATCACCTTATTTTCTATAGCTCTGCATTAAAGCATTGAACTCCGTGAAGGGAATATGACTTTTTGAACTTTCTTCTCTGGCAGGATCTGAAAAATTGATGTCCTGAGTAAACATAGGATACTTGTTTTATCAGGCTGCTTGATTTGGCAAATAGCTGCTCAAGCTGTATGTTTGAGTGAATTATAATATTAGTGACTGTACATTTATTCCCTGTTTTCATGGGATATTATGGGATCAATACAAATTGATCCCATGTTACAAATTAGTTTTTGCCATTCTGGTTGATATTATTAGTTTCATCATTTTGAAATCTCTTGTTTTATTTTGTTATAGTTTTCATAAGTTAGTCAAGACTAAGTCGAAATAGAAAAGTGATGATACCATCAGAATGTAGATCATATTGCATAAGCTTACAGACAGCACTTAGCAGAAATAAAAAAATAAAATAAATCTCCAAATCACAGAATGGTTGGGGTCGAAAGGGACCTCTGGAGGTCACCTGCTCCAACACCCCTGTGCTAGCAGGGGCACATAAAGCAGGTTGCCTAGGGACACGTCCAAATGGCTTCTAAAGATCTTCAAGGAAGGAGACTCCACAGCCTCTCTGGGCAACCTGTGCCAGTGCTTAGTCACACACATAGTAAAGAAGTGCTTCCTGATGTTCAGAAGGAACTTCTTGAGATTCTTGTCAGCCCACCTCTCCAGCCTGTTGAGGTCCCTCTGGATGGCAGCATGGCCCTCTGGTGAATCAGCCACTCCCCCCAGTTTTGTGTCATCTGAAAATGTACTGAGGGTGCACTTTACCCCATCATCCAGATTACTTAATGAAGATGTTAAACAGGACTGGACCCAGTATGCACCCCGGGGTACTCAGCTTGTTACTGGCCTCCAGGTAGACTTTTTGCCACTGAACACTACCCTCTGAGCCCAGCCATTCCTATAAGAAATAATTCCTATTAATAATAATTTCTAATAGTAAATAATTGCTATTAACTTCTAGTTAAGATATGCAATAATAAACTGTTCCTTTCCCTTTTTTTCCTCTCTGTGTTGTATGACCATGAAATGAAACACCTCTCCTGTGAAGACAGGCTGAGGGAGTTGGGGTTGTTCAGCCTGGAAAAAAGAAGGCTCCGAGCAGACCTTATAGAGGCCTTCCAGTACCTCAAGGGGACCTACAAGAAAGCTGGGGAAGGACTCTTTGTTAGGGAGTGTAGTGATAGGACAAGGGGTAATGGCTTTAAGCTAAAAGATGGTAGATCTAGATCAGGTATAAGGAAGAAATTATTTATTATGAGGGTGGTGAGGCACTGGAACAAGTTGCCCAGAGAGGTTGTGGATGTCCTATCCCTGGAAGTGTTCAAGGTCCCATCCAGGGTCCCATCCCAGGTTGGATGGGGCTTTGAGCAACCTGGTCTAGTGGGTGGCATCCCTGCCCATGTCAGGGGGATTGGAATTAGATGATCTTTAAGGTCCCTTCCAATCCAAACCATTCTAGGATTCTAGGATTCTATGAAACAAACTGCTACCAGCCCCAGTTGGCCTGTAAAAGTTCTTTCTATGGCATATGAGGTATCCTCACCTAGGAGAGAACTTCCATTTTATTCAATGCCCCACTCATACATGTCTGTTGAAGATAGGAGAGGCGGTAACAACTGAGGAAAAAGAGAAACTTGAAAACAGAGCCTGAAAGCTGATGAAGTAATAATGCTGGAGTGCTTCAGTTACTTAAAAAAGATAACTCCATCATAAGCTCTCCTGCTAGGTAGTACAGGAGGGAGTACAGGTTCCTATCCCATGTCCTGCATGACTTCCGCAGTTTGCATTGATGGCTGAGGAAAAATGCAAGGATGTATGACATGCAAAAAGAGCTATATTTCATGGGTAAAAAATGAAATGATACTTGGGTGAACATTTATACTTTAGTCAAAACAAACCATTTTTATGATACATATGGAGGCTACATATGTCACATAAGGAGTGCCGTAACTAACAGTTACTAGAACTTTTCTTTAATAATACTTACATTGGAATTAAAAGTGGTAAAACATGAGTAGACAAGTGTCTGGTATGTCAGACTGGCATACATAATAAGATTTTAGCAACAAAAGGTAACAGATACCCTGAAAACCCCAGCCCACTGAAGCCTGTGACAGAGAAGAAATTGCACTGAAGTTAGTCTAGGGAAAAAGTCAGTCAAAGGCCATGTCTGCATGGGAGACCGTAGGCAGACAGAACCTCATTTTACGCAGGCTCTGTGCCAGGAGGACCTGGGCAGTGTGACACCAATCCAAAAAATCATGTAGATATTTTACTGCAGTAACACAAGCAAATATCTCTGCATCTTCTCAGGGTACATTATTTCAGGATCAACAATACATTGATGTTGTGATAGCTCCCATCACATTAACTCTTTGTCAACTACTTGCAATCTACCATGCAGACACAGCTAAAAGCTAGTTGGATATATTTTTACCAGGGTAAGAGTGAAATCAGACAGGAGAAAACCACAGGAGAGCCTGAGTCTGGGCCTCTGTTTTGTTACATCATATTAATGCTCTCACAACAAACCGTATGCAAAAAGACTGTTAGGTTAAGAGATGTGTGCAGTCTTAACTGTTGTGATCAGGTACTGCTTGTATTTGAAATGCAATTGTCCATTCTGTAGGCAAGACTCCTGATTCTGAATGAAAAGAACTTCAAATATGAATGACAATTAAGTATATTATTCTTTTCACTGGACCCAGGAGAAATCATATTTTTTACCAGTGCTCAGAATAATACAAACAGGGCTATCTCCAATCTTGGGGCCAGGCCAAAAAGCTGTTTGTCTAAAGGGAGAGCAAGCTGAAGATTTTTCTTCCGGTGTTTCCTAAGAAATGTCTTTTTTTTTTTTTTCAACTGTGTTATAGAGTCTGTTTAATGTCTATCTATGGTTTCACTTTTTATAGCTTTACATGGTAGCTTTCCTGCTGTGTTTTAATATTTCATGCCTGGTGCTAGGAGCTTGTGGCATAATGAAAAAAAAAAAAGGCAAATAATTTATTTGAACAAATTCACTGGATTAATTATTCACAATGAATAATTGACCATCTCTGCCAATAGTATTTGCATTTTCCCTTTTTCCTGCCCTTGGTCCATGTTACATTAGACATTCAAGTGAACGGTTAATAGAAACGCAGCAGATGCTGGAGCTTCTGGGATCCTGTTTTGGAAGTGCATATGTTCTAAGCATTCATACAAGCTTAGTGAAGAGAGGAAGTGGGACTGAAAAATACAGCATGTGTGTGGAAAGGTGGGGAAAATAATATGATAGGAAGAAGGAAAGAAAAAGGAGAATACATAGCTACACTTGCTACAATCCTCCCTGAAAGTAAATATTTGCTATACCTTTATCAAATCACTATGTAAACCTGGGATGTATGCAAATCTGCATTAGTGCAATTGATATGAATCATCTCGCTGAGTAATGAAAGAAAGCTATTAATCATTTAATCCCAATTTTCAGTCTCTAGTGACTGTAAATGTAACTATCTTCAGCTGGAATCCTCAACTAAACACAGATGTTGAGAAGCCAAACATTGCTCAGGAGGTTACTTTCAGCAAGCAATCTGTCACTGCCTGATATATATTCCTTTATAAGAAAATCTGCTACCAGATGTGTCCGTAAGTATAGCAGGCTCTCCCTCCTGATGATTGTACAGATGTTTGCTCTGAGGTAAGTAGCTCTGATTCTTCTTCCCTTTCTTATACTTCTTATGGTGAGAGTCCTGAGCTGAAAGTAACCCAACATGTCACTTATTCCTTTAAATAATCTGGGAAATTCATCTCCATCTCAGAGGCAAAGAACAGAAAAATTATGTATTTACATACAGTAATTTATACTACATGGTCTTGAAGCTCAGCCCTGTAGAACTGTAATGCTTTTATCTCAATTGATGGGAAAAAGGGAAGACATTTAACAGTAACTGCCTGCATGCTGCTTGAAACAAAGGCTGGCCTCCCTCTAAAAATAAGACTGATGCATCAGACAGAGTACTTTATGGACTCATCTATTCTCCTGGTCTTAATTACACAGTTGTGCATTACACCTGCACAAAAACTTTTACTCTTGTAAGACAGAAGAGTCAGCAAACACAGAAAGGTGCATCTCTGCCTGAAACTCTCATATGTATCACCAAAAGTAACCCAAGGCAAAATTATGTTCCACAAAATGGTCCCCCAACAAGCCACATGGACCACGAAAAGAAACATAGTTCTTCTTTCCCTGTACTATTCAAAGTGCCTCATGTGGCCAAGCCCTATCTGAAGCAATGAACTCTAAAAAACAGGGTTATCATTTTATTGGCTTTTGGATGAAAATAGATCATAGCTTTTAATGTTTCCTCCACCACATACCTGAGACATCCAGTCCAGTGCTAACAAACATTGTGCTAACAAACACAGGCTTTTCAGCTAATCTTTCAACTTTTAAGATGGATTGTCAACAAAAAGTATGTAATTTTACCATAGGTGAAAATCTAGGCTAGTTTTACCTGTTCTGTCAAAGAAGCAATCAACCAGTCATGGATTTACTTGGGAGGGAGCAGAACAGTGTTGAAGGAAAGAGAGAGAGAGAAACATAAGCACAAGTGGGTAATGCTTTTTTACATGTTATTTCTACATGACAGGTGTCACACTGCTTTCTGCCCCTCTCTCAGATCACAGCAGCATGTTTATAGTGTAGTTTTTCAACCATGAAAAACTGTGTAGTTATTCACCATGAGGGAAACTAAGGCTAAGGAGGTGTTTTAACAATTGTGTGGATTTACTGTCATTCATTTCATTGCTAATGTGGCAAAATCAAGAGTAGTTAAAGACCCTTTCCTGGGAAGTAGGATATATGTGCTTTAACTCCCCCCAAAAAGAAAGAATTGAAGTTCTCTATCCTGCATCCTTAAGCTATGAGGCTAGCGTATAAAAGGGGTCATCCTGAGCTTTGAATACAAGTGGAGGCTGTCAAGATATTTGGACTCTGCCCCTACAGGAATTCATTAAGTATGTCCTAAGAGCGGGATCCTCAGCATAAATAAGCAGGGAAAACCTAGTCTGTGCATCCTAGATGTGAAATATGCACAGAGGTGTTCAGATCTGATAAAAGTGAATTAGTTCTGGACATAGGTAGGAGGAGGTTAGTTGCTCAGGGAATTTACTGGTGAAAACTAGGATATTTATGGACTTTCACAACCTATAGGTTTTGAGAGAGAATTTGAAGATAGCACTGTTAAACTGAAATGCCTAAATTATGTGATCTTGTCCCTTGGTTCCTGCAAGAAAATTCCTTTAAGTCCTTTTAAATTTGACCCAGAAACAGATTTTTATATATGTTGGCATATGACTGTTAGAGGTTGTTTTTTTCAATTCAGTTGTGCAAGCAGTATTTGATGAACAATGTATTTGCCAGATTTTGCCCATATTTGTCAAATAAATTATTCAACAAATCATTTTTTGTTTTATTTGATCAGCTATAACAGCCTTTCTGACTCTTCTGTAATCAAGATACCTTTTAAATAAATAAGTATGCTTGCCTCTAGAGACTTCAGGAGTCGAACAGCTGGTTTCCATCACCATGGCAAAAGCCTTGAGGGTGAGTCTGGATGAATACTATTATTCTTCCATGGTATAGGACTGTGCATAGTGAGAACCTGAGAAACCTTTTATTATTTAGATACGCAAGAATATTACAAAAATTGAGTTCCAAACTGACCTTTGTTGGAAAAATGGCATGATCCTGAACTCTGGTTTAATATGAAGTGGGTAGGTATCACCAAGGTGCCTTATTTCTTAAGATGGATGAGGTGTGGAGTGGCAGATGGGCCTGTAAAGTCAAGCATCAGAAACTGAGTCTATAGGACAGCCAGCTCCTCAAGACAGGTGATACCAGTCCCTGAAGGGAGAAAATAAACTATTTAAGGTACCCATGATTTATTTTGCACATGAAACATAAAGCTGTTTGATAAAGAACCTTGAGCAGCCTTTTTTTTTTTTTTTTTTTTTTTTATTGGAGTATCTTCAATCATAACAATCTGCTTCACTATTCTTTTACTGGATAAATTATAAGAATATGCAGCTGTGATTCCTAAACATTGATGTTCAGAATTATTTAAGCTCAGTATGGCATCTACAGGCTGCTATTGTTGCTTACAAATGATCACCTGCATAAAGAAGCAAATTTTCTACCACAGCAATTTCAGGGAAGCAGCTGGTTGCAAATGAGGATATGATCATTATCTGCAAGTCCTGAAGGAGACATTGTTGAAATAATAAAGGTTTACAATTGTTTCACCTAACTTGCAATTAAAATAGCCATTTTCTTAATAGGAAATTTGGATTAGCAGAGGAAAATCTGTTGCAGTGTTCATGCTTGATACTTCATGGTTATCATCAGCCTCAGGGTTGTACTTTATACTAAAGGTAAATTTATACATAATTTATTTAGGGCTCATTAATTATTAATAAAAGTTTCAAGTGAGTTACAGGTGTATATGGTATGTGCCATGGACGATTATGAACAAACGCTTCAGTAAAATGTGTTATATTCACTTGCTGTTTATTGCTACAAATGATGAAGTTACCTGTCAATTTATTTAAAATAGTTTTCTATTAAGACAAGTTAAGTGCATATTATATGTTTGTCAACTATTTAGAAATTTATCTTTAAAATAAAGTTTGTACCCAGTTGGCAGCTGGGCAAACACCATGTGAAAATACACAGTATTACTATGTTTACTGTTTCTAGCATAGAAAAAATAGATTTATTTGGGATTAACATATGATGCTATCTTTTGTATTATATGTGATTCATTTTGCCGTAAAATTAGTAGTGCAAACTAGAACATTGCTAGGTAGAAGATCTGGGAGTGGTTATTTCCTCCTTAGGTGCTTATTTAGGCACTGCTAGACTAATTGCAAAACTTATTCTAAGCACTATGAAGTCAAGGAACAAATGTACACCCATTAAATGAAACAGTTGTGGTGATTTTACCCTGTTGGGCAGCTGAACTCTACCACAACCGCTCTCTCACTCGCCCTCCTCAAAGGAAAAGGGGGAGCAAATACTATGGAAAGGACGCAAGGGTTGAGATAAGGACAAGGAGATTACTCACCAATTACTGTCATGGGCAAAACAGACTCAGCACAGGGAGCTTAATATAATTTATTGCATATTACTAATAGACTAGAGCAATGAGAAACCAAAAGTAAACTAAAAATACCTTCCCCCATCAACCCTCTTCTACCTCCTCCCCCTGAGCAGTGCAGGGGAATGGGGAATGGGGGCTGCGGTCAGTCCCTAACGCTGCATCTCTGCCACTCCTTCATGGTCCAACACGGGGTCCCTCCCACGGGATGCCGTCCTTCCCAAACTGATCCTGCGTGGGTTTTCCACAGGCTGCAGCTCTTCAGGAACTGCTCCAATATGGGTCCGTACCATGGGGCCCATCCCTCAGGACCAAACTGCTCCAACATGGCTCCCCCACGGGCGGCAGCTCCCGCCAGGCCTCCTGCTCCTGCGTGGGCTCCCCTCCACGGGCTGCAGCTCCGGCCTGGGGCCTGCTCCTGCGGGGGCTCCCATGGGCCGCAGTCTCCTTCGGGCCACATCCACCTGCTCCATGTGGGCTCCTCCATGGCTGCAGGATGGAGATCTGCTCCGTGTGGTACCCATGGGCTGCAGGGGGATGGCCTGCTCCACCATGGGCCTCTCCACGGGCCGCAGGGGAACTTCTGCTCTGGTGCCTGGAGCCCCTCCTGCCCTCCTTCTGCACTGACCTGGGTGCCTGCAGGGCTGTTTCTCACTGCTCTCTCCCAGCTGCTGTTGCACAGCAGTTTGTTCCCTTTCTTAAATTTGCCCAACCAGAAAAAAAAAATCTGGGCCCAACCAGTGTCGCCCACTGACTCAGCTCTGGCCCGTGGTGGGTCCATTTTGGAGCTGGCTGGATCTGGCTCTTATCTAACATGGGGCAGCTTCTGGACTCTTCTCACAGAGGCCACCCCTGCAGCCCCCCTGCTACCAAACCCTTGCCACATAAATCCAATACAACAATATAAGTTGCAATCTGACTGAATCCTCTAGGATAAAGTTAAGACAGTTAGATTGATGAGAAGAGCATATGTTTTCCTACAGTAAATAATGAAAAGGAGACAGCTTTCTGAAGGAATTTGTTTCTACATAGCTCTTTTTCCAGAAAAAAAAAAATGGTTTGATAATAGGTTTGGAGGGTATGTGCCTGCATGCACACAGATGCAGAGTTTAATGTGATTGCAGCTGTCAATTCTTCAGTTCTTACTCAAACATAAGATGTATGCTATCGATAACATAAAACTGGGAGCACCTTGAAAAACATGACCTTGAGGACTACAAAAGCAAAAGTGAGATTACTGTTAATAATATTGTCAGGTTATAAATCTGAGCTATCAGTAATATATTCTTGTAACAATCTGGGGTCCCATCAGGAAATGATGAAAAAGGGAGACCTATTTATGAGAGTAGGGGATAAAATGACTTGGAAGATATTGTAGGAAGATGTGACTTTTGGATGCATGTGGTGAGATATTTCCTTATAAGATCAAGATACCTCCACTACTAGAAGTGGAGTGTCTACTCTTCACAGTCAAGAAGAGATGAACAACATAAAGAAAGCCCTAAATGACTTGAACTACACAGTAACTGTTTCCTCATAAAGATGTTGACTTATTAAGACTTTCTCTTGGATTCATAATACCATGTGTAGGAGTCTACAATATCTGCACTTGAACCTGAGGTCAACAGCTTAGGCCATTTGCATACCTGATAGACAGAAATAGCCACTTTGAGCAAGAAATAGATTTGCCTCATATTAGATCTGTACTTAGCATGAGTTGAACCCCAGAGAAGAATGGAGAGATATTGAGCAGTGGTTCGGTAGTTTACCTAGAATGCTACTCTCCCAGTCCGAATACCCTTTTCACCTGATGAGGCAAGCATGGCCCTGGTTCAGCTGCATCCTGAATTAGTGTCCTAAACATCCTGCCAATGATTCTCTCAGAGGGTCCTTTCTTGTTTCTCTCATCGGGACTGCTGTCATCCTGGTGCAGGACAAGCACAGATAAGGGCAGCTGCTTCTTACTGAGGTTCTTCTAGCATCTGACAGTCCCATAGGCTGATTTGCAGCTAGGACTCCCTGGAGCACACAAGAAGTCCCCAGCCACATTTTAAACACTTTCTTTTTTTTTTTTTTTTTGTAGTGTCGGTCTCATAACCCTCTTCTTGCTCTTCATCTACAATGAACATTGGCTTCAAATGAAGTAGGGATCCTTTAAACAATTAAGCATTCAAGGGCTCTTTGTCATATGGCTCATTCATGACCTTCTAATCTGGCTAAACCTCAAAGGTAAAACTGCCACTGAAGTTGGTATGAATTTGAATTGCAACAGGAATATTAGCTTTGGCTTTCAGTAAAACTTTTCTAATGGCTTCAACTTGATTATTGTGTAGAAGCTCCTTTTGAAATCTTTTTTCTTTGTTATGGGATTGTTATGGAATATCAACATTGCATAAATGCGCAAAAAAATAAGAATAAATGGAATAACAATCCCCAAACATTGTTATTCATTCTGAAACTAAGTGAAAAGGCCCTTCAATGAAATATGACCTCTGTTAACAACCTATTGTAAAACTGTTGTCTTGTAAGGAGGATTTCGTTTGTATTGAATCCAGTACTTTATTCTGTAGTGGAATTCAGTGTTTATCTACAGTACATAAAGCTTCAAATCTAATAAGCATATAGGTTCTGTGTGACGGAGAAGAATGAGGGAAAGCACCTGTGGAAATTCTAGAGAGAGCAAAGTCAATATTTTGCTTTCAATTTAGTGCAAGTGACGCAGAATTTAACCCAGACTTTGGGGGAAAAAAAAAAAAAGTGAGTGTCATGCTCACTGTATTTTTTAGATAAAGTAATCCTAAAGCATTTCTCAAAGGTATAGATTAAATGCTCATTACGTAAATGTACTTCCTCATCAATCTGTTCTTTGTTCATCTAGATAAAGTGGTACACCGTTTCCATGTCAAACAGCTGCTGATTACAAATAAATAATTCAACACTGAGATATGCTGTCCACAATGCATGAAAAAGGGAAACAAATTGAAAAAGAATGTCAATAAATTGACAATATTAAACATCAATCAACTTACTCTGATTGGATAATTAAAGCTTGCAGTTGGTATGAAATCAGAAAGGGAAGGGAAATGTCAACAATTCCAAAGTGTGCTAACATTTGACTTACTACAATTGCACATAAAACCTCCAAAATAAACCAACAAAGTTCCCTAGAATGGCAGAAAAGGAAATACCACTTCTATGACATCATAATATTAGTATTATTGTTACTTTAATAATGAAGCAATGGAGGCCACTAACTTGTATATTTATGAGGCATTTACATTAAAATATTACAATGAAAAGAGATAATATTTTTGTCTGTTACATCAGATCTATTTTCTCTAGAATCACATCTCAGGGGCTGATAGTAGTAACTTCTGAAAAAGAGAAAAGAATCCCTGTAATAGACAGTTATAGAAGAAAAAAAAAAAAAAAGATTTATATTCTATCTGTTTGCTTACTTTGGAAGTGTTTGGTTATTCAAACACATTCCTTCATCTACAATATTCAAATGGTAGAAGTCTCTTCACATTGTTGCTACAAGCTGTTTTTCTTAATTGGAAATCACGCATAACCTTTGAGAAAATAGATAAAGTTGTTTTTAGTTTTACTCTGCCATATCTTCCATGGAAGCTGTTGCTAACAGCTTTCCTTTTCCTAACAGAGTTACTTTGTTCCTTGTCTTCCTATCTCTCACAGAAGTATTTCCCGGAAACCAGATACTGACGTTTCAGCAGAGATTTCTGAAAAAGAAAAGGAAAAATCTCCATGATGTTTGTGACTTCTTTGTTCAAAGGCTGCTTGTTTGTTTAGATTCACAGGATAAATTTGGGATTATTTCTCTTGGGCTACAAAGCAAATTAAAAGCTGAAATAGATTTTTCTAATTGTATTCTTTACCCTGTTTCCATAATACAGAAAATAATACTGGCTGAAGATAAATTAAACAGTAACACTTAAAAAAAAAATCCATAAATACGCAACAACAAAGAATGCACAGTAGTAACAGTAACAGCACAAGCCAGACTTTGGTTACCAAATCCCCAAATCTCCAAACTAGATCTTAGTTGATATTTACAATAAAAATATATATTTGCACATATGTTTTGTATTGTTTTTACATTATCATATTAGTGTCATTATTAATACAATTGGATGAGGAAACAGATTTAGCTGGATAGCACTAAACATTCTATGTTTCACTTAAGCTTTTATTAGGCTACTGCTAATTAGACTGGAGATTTTCAACTATAACTGCACGTTTCAGTTTATTATACAATTAGGGATGCAATATGAATATTTTATGTTTTCATTAGCTTTTCTATATAGAAAAAGGATTGCATCTCCTACAAACAACAGAATCAGCCATCCAGATTCCCAACGGTCCAACAGGGAAAAATCAAGTGTACGTCTGTATTAATGTAACCTGAAAACAAGTTGAAGAAAATATTGGGAACCAAACAGCTTTTCTTCTATGTCTATGTTTCCATATGCGGAAGACAAACAAAGATAAAGAAGGGGAGAAATCAGGAGGAAAGTGAAGAAAGCCAATTCATGTAAATCTGAGTTAAAGAGAAGGAAAATGGGGAAAGCTCAGTTTGCATTCTTCTTTTGCCAATTCTAAAGATTTGTTTCTCTGGCTTCTTTGCAAATACTGGGATCATAGGCAAGGGAGGTTTGAAAACACTACTGTTCAGTTGGGTAGAAAGTTATGGCCCTGACCTCTGCTTGTGTCTCAAGTCGAATTGCCTGGTAGTTCAGGGAAGAAGTAACAGGATGCTATCAAAATAACCCAGTGATTACAAGCAAGCAAACACCAGATAAAATTTACATGTATCTTTACCACTCAATGCTGCATTAAAATCTAGCAGACGTGGAAGAAAAAATGTTTAGAGAAAACTGTGAAACAAGGTAAAATGTTATTCTATTCACCTTTTAAGTTTTATTTCCAAAGCAAAAGAATAAAGGACAGATTGCCAAATATTGATAAAAGTTTGAGCTTCAGAACATACTTGTGGCCTAAAATTGCCACACATAGGAATTAACGTTGCCAAGATGCAGTAAGGCATACTATAGGAATCACCTTATAGGTGTATTTTCATGAGACAGTTGAAGTATCCAAACAGTTTGTAGGCACTGTCTTCCCATCTTCTCCTTTCTTTTCCCCTGCCCTCCTCCTCCACTGCTCTTCCCTTCTACTGCCTCTGCTTCCAGCTATGTATGTGGTCCATCCTTCCTTTATGCCACCTCTGACTCAAATGTAGTTGCACGCAGTTCTTGTCCCTAACCTGGCTGTTACTCAGCTATAGTTGAACTAGTTTATAGTGTCATCAGATGGGCTTAGCATAAACAGCAGGACCCTGCAGAGGGCATGGCAGGAGGTCCTCCCTCTTTCCTTAGTGATGAACTATGTATTTGGTTACAGCTGTCTCCTCAACAGTTAGCCTTGGAGATACTAATGTTCCAAAATTGTCACTCTAAAGTCCCACCCAGGTCCTTATTCCCTTATTAATGAGCACGCGTAGTAGTCAACTGTGTTTCAATGTTCTTTTGTCAGGTTTCTTAAAACAGGTTTCAAAGCTTGCCTAGGGAATTTGTACAAATTGCTTGTTGACAGTGACCCAGAGGCTACCCTAAAAACCAAACTGGTAGAATGTGGAGAGCAATTAACATGCCAAGAGTTGCACCCTAAGAGATTGCCAGCGGGCAGTCTGCAGGTTCTCTTAAGCCTTGGAGTGAAAGGTGCAGGGCTCTGCATGTACACTTGGTCTGGAGACTGAGCTTTCAGATCAATACAGGTCTATCCAATCTCCGTCGGAGCAAATCTGCCCTTCCTTTCATACTCATGCATGAGTAGGATGGAAAGACAGAAAGTATTACAATTGCCTGGAGTAAGTAGGAAGAACCTCCCTATCCCCCAAAGTTTTCTGTGATTACTTTGGGATATATATTACCATGATATGTGTTGTGATATATATTTCCCCGGTGATTTTGTGCTCTATAACTGTGCTTTTTCCAAATGATGCTTCTTTTTGCTCTGCCATTTTTAATTAGTGGTGTTTTTGTAACTTTACTTATACCCATGACTTATACTCATGACTTATACCCAGTCATGAGTTCTATGATAACTGCTGAAAGGCAAGATGCCCTTTTAACTTTGGTTGAGTGAAAAAGTTGATATCATCCTGGGGAGTAAGGCAGGGAGGTATGAAGCAAGAAGAAATAACCAAAAAGAAATAACATCCTTTTTGGAAAGAGATGAATACCATAAATTTTCATCTCTGAGATTTCTCAAGTGCCATACTCTGTCATTTATAAAAGAATTAAAATAAACAAGGCAGGAAATCAAAGAAATGAAATGATGGTCAGAGGAGAAAGATGCTAGAAACAAAATTTTCTTCCTACTTTACATATTTAGTAGGCTTGTTTCTGTAGTTCGGCTGTTACATAGACAGTAGCTAAAATATATTCTTTGTATATTAACCATCCATACAATATAACAATATAAATCCCGAGTGGTCTTTCCCTCCTTCTCCTTCTCCTTTTTTTNGCGGAAATTACAGGAACATTCTTAGGTGTTAGTAGAATAGAGAATTCCCAAAGCAGTTACAGCCATTGGGTTACATAGCCTTGCTGCTTCTGATATGGACATTGATACACATATGATAGGGATTGTCATCCAGTGATATCTGAAGCTGGTGGTGTCTAGATTAAATGAGAAGAAAGTCCAAGTTCTCTTTACTTTTGCCCTTTTCTTTTATGAATGTTGCTGATCAGGATGATTTTTGTGCTGTTCAATGTATTCCAGAGAATAGCTAGGTACTCTCTCACCTTGTAGTACTTGCTTTAGGTCTGCTGTCTTTTATGGATTAAAAATGATCCAAAAATTAAGCACAAAGGAAGTATTTAAATGCTTTCCCAAGTTGGAGGCTCAAGAGAAAGCTTGTGAGGGTCAGAAGAGTAAGAAAATTGAGGATCCTAGAGCTTCAGGATTAGTTTTTCATGATTTTTAAAGAGGGCCCTGCCATTTCAATGCAAACATTACCTACCCATGTTTTATGTGCTATATTATTTTATCTAGTTTATTTACTGAGAGCTACTTCGCCCTGTACTGGAAAAAAAAAAAAAAAAAAAAAAAAGAATTGTTTGGGCTGTTTTCTGTAATAACTGTGAGCGTTAAGAAGGAAAGATCATATTCACCTGTTAAACCATCTCAAGTCTTTAGTCTGGTTTGACATCTGTCTCTAAATACTGAGATGCTACTGGAAAAAAGGTGTGACTTGATAGTTATAGAAATAAATTCAAACAAATTACACTATTAATTGTAACAAGGTAAAGGGGGTGGGGGGTGTCAGGGCAGCTCCTTCAACAGTCTGAAGCAGATGTAATCAGTCTTTCATCAGTCAGATAGGATGTCCCCATTTGATCATATTAAATCATCTCATTAATGTATCGGCATTAGAAAAGGTGCTCTCACCCTTACATTTGGAGCTGTGAGATGTTCACTAGCTCCTCTGGAAGAAAAAAAGCACTGGTGGAATAAAATGTAACACCCCACCAAATACATGCAACATGCCACACAAGGGTAAAACAATAAAATAGAAGCATCCTGCTTTGGTAGTGGGACTACGGTCCCTAGCTGCAGTATCAGTATCTCTTGCTAGTCAAGCATCTGCAGAAATTCATCAGAGTTTGGGTGGCACTGTCCCACCGCCATATGTGACCTTTCAAGATTTCAGTAATCAGTGGGGGAGTCACCAGCCAGGCAGGAGCTGCCTTCTGGCTTTTTGTTGTCTCTCTGTTGTCTGTGCCCAGGGGCTGGCAGCAGGGCCGCAGGCTCTTCTGTGAGGGGAGGCCGGGGCTGCCCTGTGCTGGATACAGTCAGTTCCAGGCGGCTCCAACAGCCCCGCTGCAGGGTGCAGCTGGGCCCAGCAGCCAAAATGGCAGCACCTGGGAGAAAATGTGTTTGAGAAAGGGTGAAACGTCACAGAAAGGAGGTAAAAAGTATGAGAAAAAAAAATACAAATAGAACAGTTTAATGCAAAATAATTTTGAATCAGTGTGCAAGTCAGAGTCAAGCCAAGTAAGAAGCATAGTTGCATGTTAAAAAGGGTTGATTTTTTTTTTCATTCACAGTATTTTAATTTGCTTATCATGACTTTTCTGTGGAAATTTTATGCTTTTTTTTTTTTAATTATTATTATTATTAATGTTTTTCATGGATATGGGTTTCCAGACTAGAACAAATGATTTCATGATTAACAGAAATTCACTTGAAGTCAATAAAGCAACATTTCAAAAAATACTTCAGAGGTAAGACAGTTTATTATGTTCTAGCACCAGCAGAAACACCAAATTTGTATGACTAGGTTTGGCAAATGGTGTATCTGTTTGGACTGTTCCTGAAATCTACCCTGGCTTGAGCACAGAACACGGGCAAGTTGTCCTGTGCCTGTACTGATGCTCCTTCTGTTACCAGCATAACCAGCATTGCAGTGTTAGACAATGTTCCCCAAATTCTCGGTCTAGAGATTAGGCTCTAATGTACATAATGTAGCTGAGATTGTTGCAATATCCTTTTATTTTTCTTTCTGGTGGTGTTGCCTCAGCGAATATCTGCCTCAAGAAGCTTGGAAAGGAAAAAGTTAAAACTGTTCTAGCATTTTCAGATGGCTGAGTTCTTCCCAGTGTCATGTAATGCTTCCATCTTCGTCTTGACTTGATGACAGCTGCTTCCCCACTGGAGTTACACTCATCTGATCAGGCTGTGAAAAAAGTAAAAACATCCATCTCACGGTTGCCTTTATCCTTGAAGTGAATTCTTGTTTATGATCATCAAGCATCAGCCAGGTGTTCATCAGACCTGTAAACAATATGGTTTGTGGGAGACATCTCTTCAGTCTGTGGCCTTTCCTAGAGCATTCAAACCAGTCTCTAAATAGTTTCCTCACTGTATCTGTGCTGCATTTTAAGTTTTGAGTGTCTAAGTGACTGGATATAATTCTAATGTCAGGGGAAGAAAGGTTGTTCTTACTTCATCCCATAGTTCAGGCTCTGGTCTGCTTCTACTTGATCTGTAGACAGAACAGAGATAGATAAGATATAAGTATGATGGCAAATATTACCTTCATTTGCTCATCATCTACCACCTGTGGAGACCTCATGGGTGGTCTTTCTCTTCTTCTTGTAGTCTTGCTTCTTATGGTGTGTGACTGTGACCCTTTTTAAGATTACAAATGTGACAAAGTTCATTGTTATATCAGCCATGAAGATTAGGGTTGCATCATCTGTTTTCCAGAGTATCTTATCCTGTTGTCTGTGTAGGGTAAATATAACAACATCTTAAGCTCACATCATGCTAGTTTTCCCTGACTCTTTTTAGCATCCCCTTCTGTGCTTCTGACGAAGACCAGCACTACAGGCACTCCCCAGAGTCTCTAAATCCTCAGACTAAATACTGAGTGAGTTCATCCTGAAGGTGAATATTATTTTTTATTGGGTGTACATGGCAAAGTTTTGGTAGCAGGGGACTGTAGGGGTGGGCTCTGTTAGAAGAGTTCAAGGGGCTAGTCCATGCTGGACACAGGCAGTTCGAGTTGGCTCCAATGGCACCACTGCAGGGCACAGCTGAGCCCCTCAGTGGTGGTGAAAGCATATTTAAGAAAGAGCAAAATGCCACATGGCAGTGAGGAATAAGGAAAAAAAAAAAAGTGTGAGAAAGAGTCCTGTGAACACCAAGGTCAGAGAAGAAGGAGTGGGGGAGGTCGTCCAAGCTCTGGAGCAAATATTCCCCTGAAGTCCATGGAGATGACCACAGTGGTGTAGGTATTTCCCTGCAGTCCATGGAGGAGACCGCTCTGAAACAATATCCACACTGCAACCCATGGAGGACACCATGCTGAAACAGCTGGGTATTGCCAGAAGGAACTGCAGCCCACAGAGAGGGCCCACTCTGGAGCAGCGAAAAGGTGTAAGAAGGAAGGAGTGGCAGAGAGGAACTGTTATGGACTAAGGACAACCTACCATTTCCCATCCCCCTGCACTGCTTGGGATGGGGGTGGAGGGTTGGAGGAGATAGAAGAGTTGGGAATAGAGGAGTGAATCTGAGACTAGGAAAAAGGCTCAAGATGATGGGGTGAAGGTGTTTTAATTTTTTTCCTTGTCTTCTTACCATCCAAACCTATTTTAATTGACAATAAATTAAATTGTTTTTCCCAAGTTGAGTTTGTTTTTCCCATGATGGTAATTGGTAAGTGATCTCCCTGTTGTCGTCTTGACCGACAAGCTTTTGCATCCTATTTTCTTGCCCCGTCCTGTTGAGCTGCTGGCCACAGGCAACCCACCCCATATTTTTATGAACAAAATATTTTAGATAGGTTGTATTTTTCAGTTAGACTGAAAGTTCAAGGTAGTTAGGCCACAGTCCATCTGCCAACTCTTTATAGTTAGGTATACTATGTTCACTCAATTTTACCAGATTGTTAAACAGTGATATATATTTATGTCTTAAACCAGTATTTCTCATTTTTATCCAATGTGTCTTATTAACAGTTTTAACATGTTTCACATACAGTTATGACAAACATGAGCTGAAAATAATTTCTGAATACCAAAATGTTGAAATGTGTTCAAATAACATTTTTGTTAAATGATGAAAAACAACAACAGCAACACTTTGAACTTCTAAATCTGTACATGAAGAATATGCCAATGGAAAAATGGGTAAAATGTGTTTGTTAAAAGATAAAATCACTCTAGGCATTTTAAAATGGATAACTAATTTTTTTACCTTATGCACACTGGGAAAAAAGGTAAGGTATGCATAAGAATATAAGAATTTACAGCATCATACAAAGCAATATGTAGTCTGGAAATTACTGGAATTCTGGGGGGGAACCCTCAAAGAAAATTATAACTCAGAATGAGACGTTAACCATGCAACTTTAATGATCCTTCAAGGGGGACTGGGTGTCTAAAGTTCTCCAGTCCTCTTAATTGCTTTTATATGAATGCAAAAACATTGATGTAATTTGTGTCATGCTATCAGTACACAGTTGGAAGTCAGTTATTCAGTATTCTATTCTAGTGTAGATGTGCTTTTCCTCTCTTGATGGCGTATGATTTCCTTGCAAACCTCATCAATCAATCAATTCACTTCATATTATAGCAAGAGTCACTGAGTCACTGAGAGAAAGATTGGGAACTTGTGGCTATTAGTGTTTGTATCAAGGATCAGGGAAACGTTGAATTTGCTGGTTTAGGGCTCTGCAAACTCATTTACAGGGTCTCTGCAACAGTAGGAGAAATCTGGCATCTCATATAATCAGATCGGCTCTTTTCTATGACTGGTCTATTCTCAGTTACATTATTGACTATTGTATAAAGGGCTTTAGTTCAGTATTCTGATAATGCTGCTGTCATTAAACTGTAAATCAATGTTCATTGCTGCCTAGCTGTCTAGTGTTTTATTATGGAAGTTTAATATAAACTTTGGATTTAAAAACCTATCCTTCTCTTGAGACTGTTGATTTTAAAGTGACAGTTTTCAGGGGTAAACTAAGATTGATTTCTAAATTGCCTGTCATATACTTTACGGGTCCAGCCTTGAGGTCCTGTCATCGTTAAATCTCCTATTGACTTAATTTAAATGGATGTCTGCAGTGCCAGGACTGCAGATACAATTTTGGTTGTCACTTCATCCCCAAATGCAAAGTAAGGGAAGTTTCACTACTGAATATACTTATTTTTCTAGAAGGGGCTTTGCAAATCACTATTGCCAGAGAAAAATTGTTACTAGACAAGGTGAGCAGGTGTGATGAAGCACTGCTTGGGACTCCACAGCTACCTGTGAATTGTGTAAACCTGTACTCACCTGCAAGGCAGAGTCCTGCTTGAACCAATGTGCATAGACCTGCTGTGAACAGGATGGTGAAGTTACTAACGCAGCCTCACTCTTGTCACCACAAAGCACATCAGTGTTGTATTTGCTGGGGTTACTTAGCTGCTGGCTATGCTGTTTCTGGGATGATTCAGCCAGGCCAGAACAGTAGGGATATGGACTTTATGTGTGGGTCTGAAGACAGCTCTGTCATGCTGCTTGATGATGTCTGTGCTGTGCCATCTTCACAGCTGACACACTGGGAGAGAAATCCTTGGCCAGATGCAGTCAGTGGGAGCTCTGTTGGGAGGGTCAACTGCTGTAGAAAGTGACAAGGAGACGCACTGAAGTGTTTCTGTTGAATGCTATTAGTATCTATTAAATAAAAGACCAAGCTTTAGTGCTTAATGACTGTCAGGGAACATCTTGGGAAAATCTATTTGGAATTGTTTCCTGACTATCAGTGAAGCAATTTATGTTTAGAGAAATTTAGAAACATTAAATCAGCATTACAGATTCCTTCTTTGATCTGTCTTTGGTACAGATAGGAAGGAAAGTCTCCACTTAGCACTGGTCACTGCTAGGATAAGTTAAAGTTGTCCCCCTGTAGATTCTAAAGTTATCTGATGGGTTGATGTGATAAATGGACGTTTGTCAGACCAGTTTTTCAAGTAGCCCCTGCATAATGCGGAAGTCTTTTGCCAGCCTCATGAAAACTGCACTTGGGGAAAATACTCTATACAGTTAATATCACATATTTTCTGATTGTTATGCTTGATGTTAACTACAATTAAACAGAATGAAATAATTAACAAGAGCATTGTTGCATTGCAGTCTCTCAGTAGATGTTCCAGTGGGAGAGGACAGCAAGACCTTTAAGCAGCTGCAAGGAAGGAACAGCTGAAAACCTTTGTTGGGTGTAAATGCAAAATGTACATTCAATGTACTTGTTTTATCTTTTGTTCTAACATCTGTGACTTAGTCTATATGCCACCAGCAATTACTTGTAGAATTCTGGTAAAGAAAATAAAATATGATTACAAGTAGGAAAGCAAATATGATGAGTTATCATGGCCATTATAGCATGAGAATACTGATCTGGCACTCTTCAATTTGCTTAACTGCACTGCAAATGCAATCAATCAGCTTTATTTGTGTAATATATTAACTCCTTTTAAATATTTTTTTAAATCTCCTAACAAAATATGTCCTTTATTATATCAATTCTCATTGTATACTCCTCTCTTTTGGACTCTCTGGTTCTCACTCTCTCTCAAAGCCTTGTTTCTAGGAGAGCTCTCATATCAAAAATTTTGCCCCAAGCTGTTACCACTTCATGGTTCATCTGGCAGGAAATGGAACTTCAATTGGAAGGGAGAATACAGGCTTTCATGAATGCCTCTCAGAACTAAGTATGAAAATTCTTTATACCGTACTCGTTTTCAAAATAATTAAACTGGGGCAAGGAGTGAGAAGTATTTGGGTGGCTATTTTCAAAATGGATTAACCTCTGCATTTTTGCAAGGATTTCATACAGCAGTGTCTCCACTTTACCTTTACCTTTACCACTACCTTCATAGTATGTGGAATAACCTTTTCTCTTCCTGTAATTACTCTCCTTACACTCCTTATTTGCCTCTCTCTGCTGCTTCAAGTGTCAGATTTCCAATAGAAGGTGCTCTTGTTGAAGGGGCAATGAGAATAATAAGAGGGATTTCCCATGATGATGTGCAATGCACTATGGAAAGGCAGAAAAAAGATTGAGTTCCAGATGAGTGAACAATTACTCTGAGCAAAGCATGTTTGTAGTCACCTGAAGTGGGGATTTTTCAACTTAAAAATGTTTGTAATACATTAATAATATTATAGTTTATACATCAACAGTGCTTTATTTTTTTTTTATTTCATTTTTCATTAGTTGTGTTCACTACCAATATCAGTAAAACTGCTCTCTCTGCAAAAAACTCTATTTTGCATCAAATTGTTTCTCTCTCCCTGCTTTACTTGTGCAACTCAGAGATTGATATATGGTAGTGTTTTGTTACAGAAAATCCTTTCTAAGTGGAGTTAGCTTTGATACATAAAGAACAAACATCAGATATTAAACATTTTAAGCATGTAGGGGGTTCCGTTTCTCTTTTCGCTGGTGGTATCTGTCACCTTTGTGACCTAACAATGCCAAATCTGGAGTTAAAGGAAAAAAGCTACTTGATACTATGAAATGGTTTAATTGTGCTTCATTAGACTTTAATTTCATTGATCAACATGTACCAAAAAATTAGTCTCTTGTGATATTTTCCTTACCAAGACTAAAACCATAAAAATGTAATTTACTTCATCTATATGAATTCAGGGTGTACTCTTCCTTTGTGCTTGTGCAGGTGTGGTCCTTTTGATTCTGTTGGTGGTATGGCAGAGTGAAAAATAAACCTGTGTGACATTTGGCATCATCAGAGGTCTCTGATGTAAATATTCCATCTACAATGGCCTGATCATGCTACTATCATTCATGGAGCATTTTACTACATTGAACAAGTAATCCGAATGACATGGGTAAAAACAAACAAAACAAACAAACAATGAACCTGAGAACTTCCAATAGAGCTGTTCTGATTTTCATCAGTTAAGTTAATCAGGGACTTAATGATATCTTTGCATGATATGCAGATATAGTTCAAATACTAACAAAATCTGTTACGTACTGCAGTGAAATGTACCATTGCTGTGCTGGCCTTGTTTTCTGATGAGCAAAGGATGTGGTTATGGTATGAGCCCAGTGGCACTTTGTTTTCTATAGGCTTCAAATTACATGGCACTGTGAAGGTGCTGAGAATAACTTGGAACTTCCAGAGAGCAGAAAAAAAAATCAAGAAAGGCTTTTGTGTTGCATGGGGGGAACATGTAGAACATTTGACATTGGTTAGAAAAAGAATATAACTTAAAAAAATAAGAGATAAAACTATTTCAGAAAATACAGGAAGAATATTTCTTTTACAATTGAAGATTGGTCAGCTAGGAGGCAGGAGAATGGATTCTAATGAGCATCCTATTACACCAAGCTTCATATATAACCATGTGAGAGAAATTTCAGTGAGGGAACAACTGCAGTTTGATGTCTAAATTTCCCCAGGGGACATGCGGACTGACAGAATGTATTCATACTGCAGTTGAGATTTTGTCAGAGAATAGATACTAGATCTGAATCTCCAGAGCGCAAGTCCAACTCCCTTCACTAAGGCAGGGTCTTATCTGCAGCTATATCTAGACCAACATAACAGCTTTAGTCTGACCTCTTAAAAAAACAAACGAGTTAGTGATTGTAACCTCCAGAAGGCCTTAAACATTTTTTTGTAATATTCAACTCCCACCACATACATTTTCAGGCCATGCCTACTGTAAGGCATTGCCTACCTACCTTTCTAAGCACCTCCATCCAGCACTAAACTTGTCTGTCTGTATGTGCAGGTACAAACAGTACCTGTAGCAGTCAATGCATATGAGTGCATCTAATTAGCTGCTCACTTCACAGGAGGGGTCCCTCTTTTTTGCACAAATTTGCTTTGTGTCTATACCTCAAGTCATGAGATATGTCCCTGAAGACACCACTGCTATGCTCAAAGTGTTTTCCTCCATTTTTGATCTAAGGTTGAAAACAGGGCAGGGTACCACTTAGAGTGAGTACCACCCATGCTATGGATGCAAGGTCCTATTGCAGTTGGTGTTCTCTGCATGCAAGATGAGAACCTAGTACCAGCAACTCATGGGAACTTCACTACCAGCGAAGACATGAAGTGGACATCCTAGATCCACATCAGATTGTAGTGAATCAAATCCCACTTCACAGAATAACAGAATGGTTGAGGTTGAAAGGGACCTCGGGAGATCCTCTGCTCGAGCAGGGCCACCTAGAGCTGCTTGCGCAGGACCATGTCCAGGCGGCTTTTGACTTTTTCCCTCTTTGTACTAGACTTGTTCCTTGTTTGTACCAGATCACTCAGCAATATAAGTATACATTGTGAGTTAGTTGCTAGGATAACTTTATGGTTTAGTGGAAAATAAAAACTTTATTTTAGATTTTTTCCCTCGTTTTTATTTATTTGCATTATTCATATTCATAAGGCCAACTGCATCCTGGGCTGCATCAACAGAGGAGTGGCCAGCAGGTCGAGGGAGGTGATTGTTCCCCTCTACTCTGCCCTTGTGAGGCCCCACTTGGAGTGGATCTAGTGGATCCGCACTTGCTGCATCCAGGTCTGGGGCCCCCAGCACAAGAACGATGTGGATCTGTTAGAGTGGGTCCAGAGGAGGGCCATGAAGATGATCAGAGGGCTGGAGCACCTCTCCTATGAAGAAAGGCTGATAGAGCTGGGGATGTTCAGCCTAAAGAAGAGAAGGCTCCGGGGTGACCTTACTGCAGCTTTTCAATACTTAAAGGGGGCTTACAAAAAAGACGGAGAACAACTTTTTGCTTGGGCAGACAATGACAAGAACAAGGGGGAAAGGTTTTAAACTAAAAGAGGCTAGATTTAGATTAGATGTTAGGAGGAAATTCTTTACTCTGAGGGTGGTGAGGCACTGGAACAGGTTGCCCAGAGAAGCTGTGGATGCCCCAACCCTGGAGGTGTTCAAGGCCAGGCTGGATGGGGCTTTGGGCAGCCTGATGTAGTGGGTGGCATCCCTGCCCATGGCAGGGGGGTTGGAACTAGATAATCTTTAAGGTCCCTTCCAACCCAAGCTGTTCTGTGATTCTGTGATTGATATGATATTGCAGTACCAGTTATAAGACACAAAACAGAGACCCACTAAGGCAAATACTGCGTGCATCACAGCGTCTTCCCCTTAAAATTACAAAGAGTAATTAGAGTAGGCTGTCATTTCCAATGTCTACTGCATGAAGCCCTCTTGCGGAAGAATAAGGAAGCAGGTACAGGATATAATCATACCTTTCTCGGTATGAAACTGGAGCGTAGTCTGGCCGTCAGCATACTCACAGGAACATGGAGATTTTCCTTGCTTAGTAGCTTAAACTCAGCATGTATCTACGACTGCTATCCATTTTACTTTCTCTTAATATTTGTTCTATTTCAGGTAGGAAAAAACAATGAGAGCGGCACCAACTGACCTTCTCTGGATACAGTCTCTGCATGCTATAGAGGCTGTTGCTCTACTAGTGTTGGAGAGTTGTGGTAGCTTAATGCATAAAAGATATTAATAGCTTGCTTTGATAGATCTCTATTAATACATGATTTTTGGGGGGGGGATTCAGACTACAGTTTTACCAAGCCTGCCAAATGTTTATAACATTTATGATTTAATTTTATCTCTAGCTTTATTGTAAGTAGACATATAAACAGAAAATCAAAACAATGCACCCATCTCTCTGCTCTTGTGGTTTTTCAGTCAATGGCTCTAGCAGTAGAAGCTAAACTAGACTTTATGTGAATTTATTACATATTTCATCCAAACAAAAAACACATGTAGAGGTTTTTCAATTCATTCGTAGACTTGCCTTTGATTTGATCTGAATCATGCACCAAATGTGGGCAAGTACAGGAGAAAAACTTAGAGTAGATATGTTTTTCATTCTGGAAATGTTAAGAATATTAACTTTATAAGAAAAGTACATTAATTTTCAGGCAATTATTTTAAAATAGGCAACTTAGATAAAAGGAGGTCCTGTCAGAAGAGCCTGTCAGAGTATACAGGATGAAATTTACTTCTGTTAGGACACATATCATAGCAATAATTTACTAAAGGATCTGACCAACCTATACAAATTGATTTCTTGGCTCAGAGGATAAAAGAGGAACTAGCACTTCTCCACACGTGTGTCTCCATAGTTTCATTGCCTAATAACACTGAAGGTGAATCTTTTCAAGTCCTTAGAAACCTCTACCAGGTTGCAAGACCTGAAAATCATTCTGTCAATAGAAAACTTAATAAAGCAGGTGGGAGAGAAAGGGTGATCAGGAGACAGGGAGCAAGAAACAAGAATAATATAAAAACCATATTAGTAGAAACAAGTGGAAGAGAAACCTGAAGATGTAGGACCAGATCCAATATAAGGAGAATAACCTAAAAGCTTCAAGGGCAGAGTGGTGAAACAGGCTCTCAAATTCAAAATGGCAGCCCTGCAATTCCTTATTCATCTGCTGTCTCACCACAGACACCTAAGCTCTGTAGAAGTCTTACTGTTTTCTTGTTTTGAATTCCCAAGGTATTATGACAATGCTACTGGGAACGACAAAACTAAGTTTAGTTCCTGCTTTGTCTTTACATGTATAAGCACAGCAGAAGTTCAATACCCTCCATTCTATGTTGGATGCTCAAGAAGATGCAAAATGAAAAGTTTAAGTAATACAATATTAGTTACAAACATTTCACTCCTTGCAGAACCCATCTTTTAAGTCCATACCTTTAGTTAGGTTTGTTTAACAGATAAGATATGAGGGATGTTACAGAACAGGAGGTTTGAGAAGGCATGCTTCTCTCAAGTTCATCATTTCTTCCTATTTTATCTGCTAGAATGGCTTTTACTTGCTAGATACAGAGTTCTGTACTGCAGTGTGATGCTTCAGCAAAAGATTGGTAAGGGAGGAAAAATCAAACTTCAGAGTCTGAAGAATACATGGGGTACTGAATATAGCTGTTACTTTTGTTTATCAGTACCACTTTTGGTCTAAATGCAGGAACAGATACAGGGTGTTTCCAAAATCACACTATATCTGTGTGCTACTGAGCTGAAGCTGCTAAGACATTTCAGATTTTAAAAGATGTTTTGGGGAGCTTCCTTTCATGGCAGAGTTCTAACTGACTTTATCTTTTCAATTCCAGAAATCACACTGTGGCATGGATCATCCATCGTGTATGCAGTCTGGGAATCTGTATATCTCAGAAGGCATAAGCGCATGAGAAATACCTGAGCTACTTTAAAGCGGCTGCTGTGTCTTTACGACATAGTACAGATCTCTGCAGAGGGCCCCAGGAGCAATACAGCTATGTTAGTGCAGTGCTGTGCTGCACAAATTTTCTTACAATGGGTAAGTATCTGGGGAGATTATTTTAGGATGAGTGCTTCCTTGACATGGCTATAATATTTCCTGTTGTGAGGTGATCTTATTCCAACTATGGTGCTTCACAAGTCCTGCCTGAAATCAAGCTGTAGTCAGTGTCTCCTGTTGGCATGTTGAGGAGGTCTTTCATCCATGAAACCTGGAGCTTTTTAGAAATAACCATAGTTAGGTGTTTCACACGTAACCCCACACTTGAGCACATTTACTGCTTTGATTCAGTCTACTGACCCTGAATTAGGGCAACTTAACTGACAGTGGTCTTCAGGCTCCCAGACAGCTGTTAGTTATACAGGCACATTAAGGTACTCTGAAAATTAAGCTATGTTCCCTTCATCCCCAGTGATTTTCTCATGTCAGAAATAGGAGTGTGGCTGGGAGGAGCTACCCTAGAAGAGCTCCACACCAGAGCAGGGTCAGCTGGCTCTTTCCATGAAAATCCGAGCTGTGTTTTTGACCGTCCTCTTTTATTGCTGTTTGTTTGTAGGAGAAGCTCTTCTTAAAATGCTCAGAAGGAGAGGTCATGCTAGTGTAAAATGGTAAGAGCACTCATTGCTGAGAAACAGCAGTTGCAAAATGCATGGTCTAGATTATACATGGACTGTGAGGGAAGTGAGGCATTTAAAAGAATTAAATGAAAGAAGGAAGCAGGTAAAGTGGTTTAGCAAACTAATGCTTTTATCCATAAGACCTTTCAGGCACTGTGATGCTGCCAGTTCTTCGTTAGGATGAAAGAGAGGAAAATCCCAAATCCTGAACAAGGAGTGACTCCACAATATAAAGTTTAAGTAGTAGAACGCAAGCATTCAAATAAATCAGAAAAGTCATTTTAAAAGCTTCTCTGCTTACAGAGGAAAATAAAGCAACAATTTGCCTTAGAGTCTTAACAAGCTCACCATGTATAAGTAGAGCAATTATCGTTTACTCTCCATCTTCATTTGCCATATAGGCACAAAAGATGTCATGCTATTATATGTGACTTTGTTGATAAACAATAGTGAATGCTGTAGACACACCCAGGCTTTCAATTTGCCATTGAACTTTTGACATTTGTACTCCCTTCGATTTGTTCAGTCTGGTGTTAACAAACATGGTTGGGATGACAACATACTGTAGGCAAATCATAGGCTTCGGATCACATGCAAATGTTTTGTTTGCAAATAAACACACAGGCCTTCCAGTGAATAAATGCCTGCGTCACTGAGTTTCCCTCCAGGAAGCTGGCAAGGCATTGACAGGGATATGTGAGCACAGTCTCGTTTGTAAACACTTGTATCTGTTGCTATTTACATTAGAGTAAAATAAGCACAATAGGTTTAAGAATAGAACAGTCCTAAATAATGCATATTATTTGTACAAGAATAACGATCGCTGTGTCCTGATGTAGGACTCCAGGTTATCTGAAAACTTACCTAAAACTATAGTGAAAAAGTTCTGTGGTTTTCTGTATGTTTTGGGTTGGGCTATCTGTAATTCAGTGTTATCCAGTATACTGGATAACAGCTGGGGCCAAATGCCTTTTGGAAGTCCACAGACTATTTAGCAGTTCCTGTACAGAAGGGATTCTTGTGCTGATGGCTTGCTAGAAGTATTGAGGATTTGGGATGATGCTGTCTCTAGCCCTAGCCTGGGACAGAATAGTGGAAGTTCATTTGATTTTGTTCCCCCCCCCCCCAGGAGGTATTTAACAGCAAAATTTTGGGGGCCAGGCTCTAAAGGCATACATTCTTTTCACCAAGCTATTTCACAGACCAATAAATTGAACTTCTCTTTTGGTAGCTTCTGACCAACTCCAGGCAGTTACATGAATAATAGCAATTGTTTATTAAGACTTCATGTTGTTGTTGCAGAACAGCGTTTCAGTATCAGGTCTCAATCTATTTTCTCTTAGAGACTTCTAGTGGTGAGATAATTACAGGGTGAGGGACAAAGTGTAAGAAACAAGAAGGAAAACCTGATTTGAAGAGGAATGTTTTCAGAACTCCACTTTGGGAACAGATTTCAATTCTAAGCTGCTAACAGGTTTTGTAGAAAATTCCAAATCTTAATATGATGCTGATGCTTACTGGGTTTGACTCCAGCCACTTACCACTTTGTCCACTATCCATTTTTTTTCTTTCATGTAGTACACAATTACTGAATGCTAGCAATTAATATTTAAGGGATAGATATTGCATTGTGATTGGATTTATAATTACAGAGGCATTTGATAATACGTTTGCAGACCAGATTTAGATTAGTATTCAAGTGAACTCACCCGGAGTCTTGGAAATCATGCTGGAGACCTCATGAGAACAATATTTCCTATGAATTTTCCAGTATTTTCTGGCTTAAGACTATGCTGGAAATACTACAAAAAATAATAATAATAATAATAATTTCAGGCTTAAATTTCTTCCTCCATTCCCAACTGAATATGGCAATGCTAAAAGAATAGGGTAAAACAAAGGAATCTCCACCCTGACAGTCATTGTAGTGAGGTAATAGTCACCATGTTTGGAATTTGGTTTTACCATGAAGAAGCATAATTCAAAACACTGTGACTGTACTGAAAACTTACTCAACAGGCTTTTTCCCACAGTATTTGTTCCAGAGACAAGCTTCCTCTTCCCTATTGCTGCTTTCATATCCCTTATATTCAGGGTGGATCTCACCTGTTTCAGCAAGTCAGCAAACTTCAGCATCCCCCTAATAGGCTGCAACTAGCTATCACAGGTTGAAATATGCAGCCAAACATTCCTGTGGTTTTTCACCTATCAGGCAAAACTGGGCCTCACTGGAGGCCCAAATTAGGGCAGAGTTTGTGTGAATTTTTTACTTTATCAAAGTCCTAACTCAGCAGTGTATAGAGTTACACAAATTCTGAATGGTTACTTTTTTTTTTTTTTTTTTCCAGGTGAATCTAGCAGATATTCTCTCTTTGGCACAATCCCCAGACCTGCGGGGTTATTCCATGTCCCAGGTTCTGTGGGACAGCAGCACCTGGTGTTCTGGCACAGGCTGAAGTGACTAGTGTCATGAAAAGAAAATGTCAACTCCCCCAACATCAATAGCCACAAGTCTGACCCTTCCTAAATGCAGATAAACTGTCCAGTTTTCCAGATGCCTAGGGCTAAGTAGCAATCACCATGACATCCTGGTGTCCTTCTAGGATGAGATGTGGGTATGCCCCATCCCCGTGCACGTCCTGGCTTTCTTCAGACATTTCGGGGTGTGGTCAGGAAGAAAACTCTAGAGTGTTTCACTGGGTCACCCAGCCCATTCCTGCAGGGAATCAAGGTATAGTTTAGAGACAAACACAGAATCCCAAACCATAACCTGGGTTCTAAATTTTATGGAGAACTAGCTAAGTCATAAATTTCTTTTTTTTTTTTTTTCTAAGAAAATCCTCTCTAGGAAACTGTTTTACTACCCCACCATCATAGTGGCTAAAAACCGTCCTTGCTTATAAATGTTTAAACTGGATACAGTCAGCATACTTGGAATAGGTTCAGGTACATGCTGGAAGCACAGTGCATCTCTTACAGTTACTGTGGCAGCAGTATCATTTAATCACCTGTCTTTTCCATTGGCACCTAATAAATTTTTATACTCTCTCTAGTTATTTGTGGAAATACCCACTGCCACAATTCTTCTGTTTACAATTCATTATTAGCTTACCTCAAGGAGCCAACCTCCCCAAAAACAGAAGAACTGACTTGGAGAAGAGGATTCTGTACCCTTCATTGCACCGTTGTCTGCAGACTGATTTGCTCTGCTGCACAAAATGAGCAGGGGTTACAATCCTCTGCATCTTAGTTCCTGAGAAGCCATGGAAATGCAGAGGACTTCTTGCTATTTCACCTATAGCTCTCCTGTGCTCTTTACCAGTTTGTCCCTTTAACAAGTAATACTTTCATGGGATCCCAAATCTCATCTGGGTACAGAGTCAGCAGAGACAGAACAATATGGTCAGTATTTATAATAATATGGAGAGCCTTATCCTCATGACTGATTCTTCACAGGGCTGAAGGACAGCAACTCAGCAGATAGCCGCTGACAGCCTTACTGCATTCCCCTTCCAATGGAGAGGGCTTTCTAGAGAGCTTACAGTGAATATGAAGCCAGAAATTCTTTTTGTGTGTGTGTGTAGATATTTTTGTTTTCCATTACAATCTATTCAGGATGAAGGACCTTATATGAGCCCAAGAAAGCAAACGGGAGCCTTTTGGCTGATTTTCATGATCTATGTTGTGGTTTGCTGGAGATGTACAAGAACCTTCCAACACTTTTTTTTTTTTTTTTTTCTTCAAATGAGTTCTTGAAGGTTTGGGTTTTTTTTTAGCTATCCAGTAGGATTGGTTATTAGAGCTCCGTTTTCAAAATATAAAGTGTTTTTTTTTTCAGACTAGTCTGTTGGGTTTGGTTTTGTTGGCGTTTCTGGTATTTTGTCTACAATGCAACATCTTTCTAAGGAGAAAAAAAAAATGTCAATACTTTAGAGAGATATTCAGCTGAATACCTAGCCAAAGAGAAGCAGATATTTTCTCTCTAAGTTGTTATTTAGCTACTCAGCAGAAAATATTACAGTATAGCATTTTGGGGGGGCTTAGGCCTTTCAAAGATTTTTCTAGACTGTTGAAGTTATGCCATAATGCTTTGCAAATATTCGGCTAAGATTTATAAGGAAGATCTATTAAGGAAATTATGTTTCCAACTTTTGTATTTTAACTATTCAGTTTTCACATTGCTGAAGATCTCTAAGAGATTTTTTTTGTCATTATTTGTCTTTAAACTAAATTAGATGCAACCTAAACCAAAAAAGCATTAAGAAGACTTTGATGTAGTTAAAAGGTCTTCAAAAATTATGACATTAAAACCTGATCTGAAATGATAATTTGCACCAATAATGATTTTGATTTTCAATTGTTGATAAACATGTTCCCCAGATGTATATGTCTTGTAAAACTATTTATTAGATAGTTTCAAATAATAATTCTTATGCTTTAAATTGTGGGCAAGTATCTTTTTTTTATGAAAAATTGTTATTTTTATTTGAAGTGGTGCTTAGATATTTTTCATTATATTGTTAAGGCACACAACATGCTCTTCTGGCCTCTCATTAGCAGAAGATATTGTACGCTGAGAGACCAGACTCTGTTCTTCCTCCACATTTTAAATAGCAATCAACAGATACATTAATATTGGAAGGAGTCATTGTATGTTTTTCTAAACACTTTTGCTGTGTTATCAGGTTGCTGTTTACTCAGTGGTTGTTATCTTGCCATGCATGGTCTATTATTGTTAACTTCACTGCTAATAGCAGCTGTTTTCTTTCTTCCACAGAAAAAAAACTGTTTTATTGCTTTCTTTATGCATTCTTCTGTCTTAGGGAAATCCTCCTCTAATCTAAAAGAGGAACCCTGCATTTGCAGTATGAGGAGGAAGACACCCTCAGTTTGCAACATGATGGCACGGGATCTCCAGTGAACTGCTCTAGCACTCATCTCCTCCAGGCTATAGCTGGTATTGTAGCACCTGTCAATAAAAGAAACTCCTTACCAAAGAGAAACAAAAGAGCACTGGAGAAAGTTCTGTGGAGAATCACAATTCTTCCTGCTAAGGACCTTCCTGTAGGAGAAGATAAAATGGGTCATGGTTAACCTCCAAACTGCTCTGTGTCCCCATGGGAATGCCTCATATTACTTCCTACTTTAATAAATGCTGTGGCAGAGCAGGTGCCTCCTATTCCACAAATTGCACCAAACAAATGCAGCTCTTTATAAATTAACAAGACTTACTTTCAACACACAACATTTTACTTTAATACCATCCCTGTTTAGGGTGTAAACAAAAGAGAAGAAGCTATGAGAAAAGCTTCGTTATTATTGGAGCTGGTAAATAATAAGAGAAGAAGTGAAAGAAATGAGAATGATTTTTAGCTGTAAATGTATTATATAAGGAATAACACATATTTCAGTTATTCAAAGAGAAATTATTATTACTTTACAGTAAGGGAAAAATTTAAAATATATTTTAAGAATTCTAGCAGAATTCACAATTTGACCAAATCTACTCAGCAGAGGAGCTTAGCTAAAACTATTTTCAAGTCAATGGGTATTTCCTGATATCTTTTCTGACTGGAGGCCTGCCACAGGAGGCTCAAACAGATTGAGAGAGAGAGCTCATTCTAAAAGATACATTTTGTGTATAAATTTTATGATTTAATTTAATTTTTAATACATATACACTCCTTTTTTGTTGTTGTTCATGTTTTTCACTAGAAACAGTAAAGCAAAAATGAAATATATTATGCTACATTTTCAACTGGATTGATAACATTTTTAATTTTAAAGTTATGTCCTATGTGCACATGTAGACAAGTGAAAAGAATGTGACAGATGTTAGCTCTACCCAATGACACCTTTCAATAGCAGGCTCTTACCAGGATCACAGTCACCCTAATGTGATTACTATGTTCATTGTTTTCCAGACAATTCTTCAGGGAAACCTTTTTAGAACTACAGAGTACCTACAGCAGTAAGAGTGAACTGTTAAGGTCAGGCATAAGTCATGTGCACCACTTCAATTCAGTTTAAGTGCTGTTTAGAGGACTAGATGTTCACGCTGACCTTCTGCGTAAGGATGAGACAATCTCTGCAGACAGTTGCTTGGTTTACTCCAGGTCTCAAAATAGCTGTTATAAAGGGGTCATCCAATGTCTGCAGAAAGCTCAGCTCTGTAATAATACATGTCAACAAGAGAGCACATGTGTATGCACACACATATACACAAAGACAACGGGTCTGAATTTCAGCTTGTCTGGGGTATTTTTGTAGTCTGTAATAAAAGTTACAGTTTCAAAGGATTTCTGTGCTTTTTTGTTCGAAGGGCAGATGGTTTGAGCAGAGCAGTCTATAAATGAAATGGTGGTGACCAACTCTGGGCACCATTTATTTACTTTCTGTTTATAAACCTTAATGTTTGTTTTCCATGCATTCTGCTTCATGAGATGATCACTAAGTACAAGAGTTCCTTTAAATCAGCGGTGACTGTGGTTTGGCTCTTCTTAACAATGTAATTTTATAGCTTGGTTGAAGACATTCCAGACTCTAGTGCCTATTTTTTTTTTCTCTCTCTTTTTACTTTTGTGTATTTGTGTATCTTTATAGAACTGATGTTGATTTTGAGTATCTGACTTCAAAAGTAAGAAACAGTAAAAGAAAACAAAAAAAGAAGAATCATGGTTTATGTGGTTTCTTAAATTCAACATAAAACAAATGAGCAAAAAACCAAGTCACGCTCTAAAGCAAGATGCAGCAATCATTTGATCTGGTGCTCACCTTCTGGTCTCTGTATTAGAAATTTCAACAGCTACGTCTACAAAATAATAAAGGCAGAGAAGCACAGCATTTCTGAACATGCATTCAGCCAGTCAAATTTTAATTCCAGTCTCTGTTGCTGACAACACACTCTGACCTCCAAATCACCCTTCCTCTCTCTGTCTGGAATCACCCCTAAATCATCTTTGTCAGAGCAATGGGTGACCTAATAGCAAGGCAATGCTCTGTGGGATGGCTGTACATGTTCTAGCATAATTCTCAATGGCAGGAAGAGATGCTGCAATTTCATGGTTAATGCTTAGAGCTGTGTTGATGAAGAGCAGACAATATGAATACTGATAGAAGACAATCTAAGCCCTGTCTAGGGAGACAGTGAGTCAGAGATGTTCTGTGAAGGAGTCAACAGTATTTGTGTAGATTAAGATGGGTTTGTATGATCACTTTTCCCACTGTTGCTTTTTGCAGAAAGTAAAAATAGTGAATTTTTAGTGAGTCTCATAGAAGAAGGGAAGAGAACTCAGGCTCTGAGAATGGGGTCATTATTTCCTGTAGTGGTGTCCAGCTTGTAACTGCTGCTAGGGATGCACCTGGTCCGTTGTGTTTGCATGTTATGTGACTGCCTTAGAAAAGGAAAAGTGATCAAGGTAGCAGCTCTCATTTTCTACAAAGCCAGCTGAGATGTCATCAAAGCATTTCTGCCAGCAGATTAGATGATTCCAGCTTGGAGGGTGCTTTCAGGCCAGAAAAGGATTTTTGCCCCAACTCATCATTCTACCCCAATCTCACTGAAAATGAACCCCTATTCTTCCTACCCTCCATATGCTCTGCTTCTGAGGAGGCAGAGGAGGAGAGAAATTGAGCCCATTTTATCATTCAGTTGGGTGCTGATTTTCCTCTTCAATTTCTTAATTTCAAGTGGGGAGAAAATATCTTGGTTTTAAACTACTCTCTGTATGGAAGGAGAAACTGGGTGGTGTTTATTTCATGAAGTGATGTAGCCCAAGGAAATCTACATCATGTTTAGCACTGAAATATCTGCTGCAGCTCTGAGTGTTTATAGGAGGATGAGTTTGAGTTCAAAACAGGTCTTAAAAAGCAGTTAGCTAGCATATACTGGTCCAGTAGCAGTCTAGGGCCTGTGTTAGTCTTTAGCTTTGGGGGCTTTTGACTTACCTGTCATTTTGTTTGCAAAATCTACAGCCTCCTGAAAGCAAAACAACAAGTGGCACTGGGCAGCAAAACACTGTAACCACATCTGTCTGATTTGAATACCTCTGCAAACATACAGACATAAAAACAAGTTAACATAAGGTAACAAGCGTGTCAGCTGACTTACAGTCACTGTTTATGTGTATGCTTTTAGCCTGTGGCAAATGAAAGATAATGTAAGTGATGTCAGCTCATTTCTTTCAGTACTCTGAATAAAATGACAGGATCTGCCCCTTCTTAGAAGAAAACCTTGTGAGTGCCATCTGAAAACTCTAGAGTGCACCTTGTTCTGTTGCTCGTACTCAGAAGTACCAAATACTAACTAAAATACCAAGTTTTAGGTACTCAGTAATTTGTGGCATCCTTAGTGATGAATCAAGTACTTCAGCTGTTTATATCATGTGTGTGGCAAATTCAGTACTTAAAAATGGGAACCATAAAATCCAGGACACTAATCCAGTTGCCTAAACTATGGTAAAGGCAGAGTCTTAATCCTCTGGCCACAAAGATGTGCCAAAGTCTGAGGTGCAGGGAAATGCCTTTCTCCGTTCAACATTAACACATTTGTAAACTTTTTTCCTGGAGTCAGGAACGTAAGCCAGCCTCACCATACTTGGTCAGACAAAGAAGAGGTTTGCTCAGACTATGTCAACATCAGCAGTTAATACAGTGCAATGGATCTAGACAGTGAAAAAGCTGCTGCTGAAGCCCTCAAAGCTATGCTAAACATGTTTCAGGGGTTTACTTTGTCCTGGCTGTCATCTGGCCCTGGGTGCTGAGTGCTCATTAGTAGTGGCAACACGCTGGGTATGCTTCTGGCACTCTGGATGCAATCTGGCTTCATCTGAAAGAATCCAGAGTGTGTACTTTTGAGAGAGCTTCACAACATGAACAAAGATATGGTGACGATGATTAGGAGAGTCACTTCAAGAGAACATCCGTGATCTGAACTAAGCAGTTAAGGTGGGTGTAACCCACGCATTGGTATAATAATAACCCATTGATCAGAGCAGCTGGGTTTGAGAGGCTTATACTATTTTTGTAGGTGAACATTGAAAAAAAAATATCATCCAGATCTCACATCCTAGTTTCTAGATCCTTGTGGGTCCCTTCCAACTGCTTGTGGATTCTTATGGGTCTCTGCCAACTCGGGATATTCTATGATTCTATGGAACAGATGAGCTATTCTGTTATTGGCAATTCACAGACTGCAGATTTTCCAGTTTCTTCTCGGTTCACCAGAATTTCTTTTTTCCACAGTGTTTCTACATAACTGATATTTATTTAAAAATCATGACCTCAAGTTTTACCCCATGAATGTATGAAGCTCAGATTGATTCCTTTTTGATAAAAGCAAGACATGATACTCTGAAATAAATTTCAACTGAGGCCCAAGACTGTCCTTGTTGATGGTCATGTCTTGGAATTATAAGTACATAATTTTTGAGTACAGAACTATTCCTTTTCATGATTATTCAGTTTTCTTTGCATAAAACTGTGCCAGAGGTTGCTAACTTGTGCACAATCCCTAAGTTAGAACAAAATTACTGTTTGCTGTTGCACAGAGTATCTCATAAACCAGACAGTGTATTTGTGAGCACTAGCTTTTCTGTCTCCAGTGCGGTTCAGAGAGACAGGATAGCACTGTTTCTGTACTGTGTTGCCAGTAGCAGAGCACCTTTGCAAGGACACCTTTGCTAGGCTACCTTCTGCTTTCCTGGTGGAACACGTTTTTGCTTACACAAGAATCAGTGGCACCTCAAAGGCACTTCAGCAGTTATGGGTATTCATGCTTTAACTCCTGGAAGGATATTGTGTAAACTGCAATCCCTCACAAACTAAAATTCTCATAATTTGTCCTTTTTCTCTTCTTCTTCCTTTCTCCCAAACCTTTTATGGGTCTTTTACTGGAGGAGATGGACAAGACCAAAAGCTGGGAAAGTGCTTGGCTGGAGAGAAGCATGGGAAAAACATTAGTCAACACCTTCGCCTATATCAGCACCTGCAAGAAAAGCTAGCCAAACCAGCAAGGTAGAAATGCAACCTGGAAGTGCTTTATGTAAATCTCTGGAGGTTTGTTTGTTTGTTTTTCTCCCTTAAAAGGGTGTCATTTTCTAACATCCGCAAAAAACTGATATTCTGTAAACAAAATAAGATGATTTTTCTTTCCAACATTTGAAGCACCATTTTTACCAGCCCTGCACTTCTCATTTAGTTGAAAGTGTCAGACACAATTTTAGTCTACAAGCCAGACTTTTTCATTTTAATATATTTTTTTTCTGATATTTTAGGAAGGAAATAAAGGAGGGATGGGTAATAAATATAGCAGATTTATTGAAATGAAATGTTTAATAGTGTAGTATCTGAACATTTTTTTTTTGTCAAAAGTTTGTAATTTCTTCAGTTTACACTGTACTAGTGAGCTAGTATTATATTAATCAGAGTAATTTAAGTGTGATATCATTTATGTAACAGCATTTATGAATCTACTTGAGAAGATTTCTTGTATATTTATTGTTGTGGAACCCCCCTGTAGTAGCCAGGCCTATCCCAGTGAATGCATGATCATTCGCACAAAGACTGAAACATCCTGCTTTAGCATGGATATATGACATTTTATCTGACACAATTAATTATCTGAGGTGCTGGTCTTGATTTCCTAGAAGGCTGGTTTGAGTTGAGTTCTTCACTTATAGGTACGTGAGAGTTGCATGTATACATATGCAACTAAAGGAGGAGTTCTTGGCAATTTAGCACTCATCATGCTGTTTTGCAGACTAACGCTAGATACGCTAGACATAAGCATATGTTAAAAAATGTCAGTATGGAGCCCAAAGTGAAAATATGCAGCTCTTAATTTCTTGACAAATCTCTGCATGGTATAGAAAGGAAAGTCAAGCTCCAACCATGATCCTGATACTCTGTGAATAAGAACATGTTAATTTATGAAAAGGGTAAAAAATACACCCTTTGTGGAGTACTCTGTGGCAGTACAATACATGAAGGAATATGTTTGAAACTTCCCAATATATCGGCTGTTCTATATAACAACTAGCAAGAATGTGTTAATAGGGTTTTCTAGGAAAAGTAAGTGTAGGTCTTAGCTTCAAAACTGAGGTCTGCCCTCTGCAAAGAAAAGCGGGTATATGACATTCAGTGTAAAGTCTTTGCAGTTTATTTTTCCTAGGCTCTTGGTTGAGTTGCATCATTTGGCATGCTGAAAAAAATTAAATTAATTTTCTCCAAGTACTGACTCTATTCTGTCCCCTCCTTTTCACTGGCACGATCGAGGCTATGCACAGACTGCCTGTGACACACTGCCACCTGTGATGTTAGGAGATGGCACGCACACAGCTGTGGTGTGATGTCTTAAGAAGGTATTAGTACCAGATAGGTCTTTGCGTGATCAATGGAATTAAGAAGTACTATGAAGGGAGTCATTATTTTACTCACCATATAATTAACACATAAAGTCTGTGATGAGTTACTATGAAGACTGCTATTTCCCTTCAGAGATTTCAGTTCTTATTCAGAACAAAAGCACTTATATATATCATAACAAGAAATTGAAAAATAGTGGCTGAAGTTGCAGAGTTTCAGGGACTACTAATCTACATGTTCCAGGGCACAACTTGAACAAGTGAATCAGGAAAAGAATTTTCTCCCAAAGTGTAGAAATATTCCAGTAAATACATTTTGAGGATCACATCTTTCCTTGAAGCATCTGGGACTGAATATTAGGATGATACAGGACTATAGAAAGCATCCAGACACAACACGTGGTGACTGGCAGTTAGAGTTTTTCATCAGATGTTCATGCATTACTGTAATATAGCTGGCTAGATTCTATTAAAATTCATTAAGTATAAATGCCATACAAAACAAACATGGAACTATAGGAAGATGGGTTTTCCACCAGGAAAAACTTTAAATATGAATGAGGTATAAACATTTCTGTTTTCTTCCTTCCTGTGTTTGGCCAGACACAGTGACATATCTTTCTTTCCATCCCTGGCAGGTTTCATTGCAATAAGTGCCAATAACAATTATGCTGAGTTTGGCTAAATGAAAGCCATAACTTTTTTCCCTCAGTTTTTCAGACTTTGACAACACTATCAGTTCATAACAGACCACCTGTGTGTTTTGCAGTGCCTGCCAAAACACATAAGTGTTAATGAGGAAAGGAGATGCTACTTAATATGTGTGTATATTTATATAATATGCATAAATGCATACACATTTAATGTACACATTTCTTTCCACTAAGGCATATAGAAGATAAACAACTTGATTGCAAGGTGATTTTTTTTTTCATTTATTCATCTTGCCGACTTTATTTGGCAACAGGGTGAAGTGTGGATAGAGAGAAGTGTTATGAACCCTTTCATGCAAGAACTGCAAGGGACTTCAGTATCTGTCCTGATTTCAAACTCACAGCACCATGATGTGGACAGTAGACACTGGGGAGCAATCCACAGATTGTATATCCTGAAGTCAATGGAGCTGTTATTTACAGCAGCTGTGTTA
Organism: Anseranas semipalmata; assembly: GCA_013399115.1. Taxonomy (NCBI): domain Eukaryota; kingdom Metazoa; phylum Chordata; class Aves; order Anseriformes; family Anseranatidae; genus Anseranas; species Anseranas semipalmata. The sequence goes on from VXAA01003146.1 coordinate 275,349, forward strand.
TTTTCACCATATACCAATGATAGGCAAACAAGCATGCACATGGCATCTTCATGAAAAAAAGTAGGGAACGGGATTCTTTTCTCACAAAACATTACAACCGGTATTAAAACTTTTAGTCTTTCCGAATATCAGCAAATGTTGTCCACAGACTCAGCCACATTTCTTCCAACCATCAGATCTTCCTCTTTCTCTCTAGTTTTGCCACATGGCTTTCCTCCTGCTGAGGATATGGCCGTATATGTGTTTCATACAAGACTTGAAAGGGGAGGCAAAGAGAATTTTGACCAACATTTCTTTATCCCAACATAAGGTACCAAGTGCTGGATTTTCAGAGTTTCTGAGCAACTCTATATCCCTTCTGAATTCTTATTAGAATTTAAAATAATGAGGACTGTCAAGTGGAAGAAGTAAAAGGAAAACAGAGGAAAATAATAGGAAAAGGAATAGGAAAGAGAAGGCAACGGTTTCTGTAGCATTACTTTAAAACTAACCAACACATCCCAACTCAATTCCTACATTTGAGATACAGTTCCTTTACTGTTTAGAAGTCTCCTTCTAGAGATTAACAGTAAACACCAAAATTGTAAATTTTGGAAACTGTATATTTGGATGTTGGAAATTAATGTCTGATTTTGCAATTCACGTTGAAAGTGATGTGTCAATGGACATCTGTAAGTCTGAGGCAACACTGAGAATCAACTTTTGATTCGTAGAGCAATTCTGTTTCTTCTGTAACAGAATCCCAGATACCATATTCTGAAAATCTCTGTGATTGAATGGACACGTTTTAATTAGATTTGGAAGAAGTACCCGAGACACATGGATGGAAAATGGTAAAATTCTAACAACACCAAGTGACCTTTTCCAGTTCATCAGAGAGGAGGTAGGGAATATCTGATCATCACAGTTTCTCACCACTATTCTTGTTTTTTCAATAAATAGTTGCTGTAGAGGGGAAACAGATTTTTACTTTTTAAACTCAAGTCTTTGATCCTATGTGTCCTGGAGCTTCCACCTACATATTATTTGTGCCTAGGAATCTGATATTCTATTATAAGCAGAACTATGTATAGCCTCGAGCTGTTAGTATCTTATCAGGCAGTTTTCAGACCCTGTATGATAACCATTTAATGCTTTAACAGCACGTACACCTTTAAAGTCTGTGGAGTATGTATAGTTTAAAAGGAGATGAGATACCATATCTTTCAGGATTTGCAGATGCTTTTCTCACTTTATTAAAATCTATTTATTTTACTCCTTGCCTTTCTGCCTTCTTTCAAAGAATTATATGCACTTGTAAGATAAGTTGGATCTAAAATGAATTTTAACATCTTTTTAAAACTACATTAATCTCTTTTGTTCCAGAATAGAGTCCAAATAGAGGACTCTAAACAGACTATTAAGGAATAGCTATTCTGCAGTAACTATTTCTGAATAAATCAATATTAGACTGAACCTAAAAATAAGTTTACAGAAAAGCCTAAAGATACCCAAAGTACCTCACCTAAATGTCTAAAGCAGTACAGATAAGGCCAGAGATGAATCATGCAGGATAGTTTACCCTGCTGAGAACGGTAGGACTACCCTGGGTGTTTCCATTCTGTACTGCAGTATGTAGTGCAGACATATTCCCATTATGACCTTGGACTAATCCTGTATTGTATGTCACTGTCTCGTCTTTAGAAATAGGGCTATTGTGATGATAAGATTCATCAGTGAGCGTGAGGTGCTCAGATGGTATTGTGATGAGGTAATAGAACATGGATTATATCTATGTGGAAGCATTTGTTCATGCAAAAGCAGGAATGAAGTATGATTTCATCTACATCAGCCTAGCCAGATGGAGAACTAGCACAAGTTATTTTTAAGGAGAAGCTGCACTCTGACACAAGTCAAATTCGGTAGAGCTGCACAGATTAATGTAATACTCCTGACTGTATTTGGAAAGCTAACTTTCTTGAATCTCTGTGCACTACACTGTTTAAGGAGGTGAATAAGGAGAAGTACCTGGCACCAGCTCACAGTAAAGGCTATGAAAACATGGAGAATTTTCTGCTGTAAATGCAAAAGCACTACCAGCCTTTGGTCTAAGGGTTAAGTGTGGGGAAAATTGACTAAACTGGTAATGAATCACAGATCTCACCCTCCTAATTCATGTTACTTGAAAGGATAGACAGTTATCTGTAATGATTAAAACAGTTTTCAAAGAAACACTAGATTGAAAGTCAGTGCCAAAACAGATACTAGGTTAAAACTCATATGGAAAATCCCAATCCTCATTTTATTATGGTAGGTTAAGAAAATGTTGAACTTGAAGAACTGTGTTGCTTTGTGTTACTGACTGTTAAGAAAATAGAATCTGTATCTAATGATAATCATGTTAGAAAAAGTAAAGTATTTCTAGTAACATTTCTTCAACTAAAATTATTATGGTTGATTCTATGGAAATAAAGAAGATTGCTAAAACATGGCAATGTAAATCAGAGTGACCTAGAAAATATAGATTATGAACTATGCTTTACTCTTGGAGATGTATATTGTGACTCCTAAAGAAAGAGAGTGAATTTCAGTGAAGTACAGGTGCCTTTGCAAACTGCAAAAGGTGACTATTTGTTATAAAAATGAGATGCTTTGAAGAAATATCTGTTTATTCCCCTAAAATGTAATGGTTTTGTCTGGAGCACAGGGTGACTGTCACAAGATACAAATAGTGATGTTATTCCCTTTTGAAAAAATGATCTACAATTTTGAAACAGGTTTCTAAATTGCCAAAAACCTGTAAAATACATTCTTTGCTCTTAGGACAATGTTTTTAGAGATTTGAGATCTACTGACATGCTAACTTCCATATTAACTTACTAAGTCTATATAGTAGGTCTCAAAAGATTGGTATCACATATACGTGCAGAAAATCAACATGATGGGTCTTTTATGACAATTGGAGAAGTTCCTGGAGGTACATTTACTGGTGGTGTAACACTTGCCTTGGAACTTCATGGAAGCATGTGGTAACACAACCTATGTCAGGTTTCATATGGCATTATATTCTCAATCTGACTTCTGAAAATTAGCGATTAATCTCTAAGACGTGTCTATACCGTGATTTTCCCATCAAGTAGCACTGTTTTAAGTATACAGGTTGTATGCAGGTTGCGTGGTTTTATTAGAATTTTGTTGATAGGTATCTGTAAACTCTATCTGACTAAAATGTCTGAAATATGAACATCCATAAAAATCAAGTAAAACCTGTTGATGAAATGTCTATAGGAATAATTATTAGGAATTGAATAAAAAGGAGAAAGATTTGGAAAAGTAATAACCCCACTGTTGAAAACTGAAAATCAGTTTTAACTTACTGAAGATATACAGAAACATGATAGTGGATTTCAAAAATGTTACGTACTGAACAGTCTGTGTGTTACAGTCATGCTGTTAACAGCACCTGAGGTATCTCAGTGGCAATTTATTGGACAGTTTCCAAGACCATTAATTAATATTTACTGTTTCCAATGAAATGGCTTAGAAAATGCTGAGGAATGCAAATACAGTGCCTGAGAGCTACTGCATCCAACTAAATACATAGTCAGAGAAGCCACGCTGGAACAATGAATCAGCCACAGCTTCAAAGACCTGTGCTTGGCGTCTAGCCAGTGATGGTGTGGCATATATTCATATCCACAGGGAGAAACAGAAAAAGAGAAAAAAAGTATATGAAGGAAAAGAAAAAAAAGCTTTCTGAAGTGAGAGCACACATTCACTTTTACTCCTCTGTTGGTTAAAATGAATGGTCAATCAAGTTTTTTGACAATAAACTTTACTTATCAACAATTACGCAAACAACGGGGCAAATTATGTTAAAATACCTACTGGAAGCTTTTTTTTTTTTTTAAGAAAAAAAAAAGGAAACAAATCTCAGTTCTTCCCCCCAAAGTTCCTTAATATATCTTGATTAAAAAAAAAAAAACTAGCAAAATTTTACAGCTAAAAACAAATTACAGTTATTTACATGTAAGTAAGGTGGAGTAATCAATAAGGTGGGTAAAATGGCCATTTAAAAGCTCTCTCCTTAAAACAGGTTCTGCCATAGTAGTTAATACCAGCTATTATGATAAAGAACAGTTTCCTTGAGTTACTTGACCATTTCAAGCTCACTTTTCTTTCTCTAAAAGAAGATACTTTAGCTTACTGCTAGGTTACTCGGAGCCCCGCTTGTTTATAGTTCATATTAATTCACAATCTCCCAAACAATTCTTAGGCACAGCTCTAGATTTTGGACAGGCTAAGGACCATCCACAACAGGCAAATTAGCCATATCAGTATAAACTGTGCTTTTTCAGCTAACTGCAGGTCTAGAGAACAGATTCTGATCAATAATATTTGCTAGTTTACTCGTCCAGAATTAGTGTTAAGTCCCATTAGTGTTAAAGGATTATATATTTTCTTTATTCAAGTATTTTCTTCATCAGTGATCAATCAGGACAGCATCTGAAAACTTCAAGCTTCTATACTAATTTCCATTCAAGATAATATATGTAGCAGGGAGACAGGGGACAAGACTGTTTTCCATACAAGTGTCTTTAGACTCATGCTGTTGTTCCTTGCAACTTTTCTGTGCAAGACATGTTCTACATTTTCCTGATGCATTCCTGAGGCTTAATGAACATCATACTCAAAGTCACGCAGGGAGCTTGTGGCAGAGCCAGGTGTCCTGATCTTATCAATTCTATCACAGTGGTTTGGCTGCCCTTCCTTTCAGCTCATCAGCCAAAAGCATGCTGGTCTTCATCCTTGTTGCAGATTGACAGGAAGAGAGTTAGTTGAGATATGTTAAAGCACTATTTTTGCTGGTGATTGATGTTTTCCAGAAAAGTGTGCATCATCCCCATATATCATTATAATACATGGAAAGTAAATCCTCTGTGTGCAGATGATGTTTAGTTGCTTGCCAGTCCATCTGTGGTCTACACATGGAGACAAGTGCTAACCAGAACAGATGTCACTGGAAATATGTCTCTAAACATACATATGCTACATGGGCTTTCATTAGGGGGTTGAGTTTTAAAATCTGTCTTTTCTAGTATCACTATATTGTTGAATGTTTCAGTCTAGATCATGATGTCCTTGATTTCCTTTGTTCATAGCAAGATCATCACAAGCTTCATCTGCCTGGAGCAAAGTTATCCAAGGCATCTTTCTCCCATCTTTTTCTTCCTTGGGCTATCAGAACAAAAACTCTCAGAATTTTACATCTAAGCCTTCAAAGGGCACAGAGAAAGGCAACATATACCTTCCCTTCATCTCTTTGCAGTGATCATTGGGGCTGAATTTGCAGGAAGGAATAATAAATAGAGGGTTATACACTGCATTTTATGTAGGCCAAGGGAATTAGAGCAGGCACGTTAGTTTAGGTACCTAACATTAGAGGTTAGGATGCCCAGGCATACATACACACTGGAGACCCTACTCTTAAGATCTCTCTGGAGGAATCTCTCCCTTTCTGCTAAGCACTAGGGGATATTTAAGTAACTAAGTGCCTAAATTTAGTCTTCTATCTCACTAAAGAAAGACTTAACTGTATATCTGTATGTTACATTGAGCTTGATACTGAGACCTGTATGCTGGCTTTGATTTTGCTGTTACATGTTAGTGGTTTGTCACAGTTCTTGTCATAACTGGGGGCTATCTGGAGACTGGGACAAAGTCCTGTTTGTGCAGTGCTGTATTAAAGCTAGCAAGAAGTTCCTCTTTACAGAGGCAACTAGCTGAGCTGCAAAATCTTGTTGCTTTCAAGTACTTTCAGTATAGTTTGGATATTCACAACCAACATAAGCATGATTTATGTATTTAAGAAAAATCAAATACATCCTTAGCATATTCAGGGACCATAAAGTTTTGTACTGAGGTGAGAACTATACATTCTTTGTCTCCTTCTGTATTTGACATCCAAATAGCTATCTTGAGGGACAGTACAAGGAGAAACAGCCTCTTTATAATCCCTTTGTTTAGAACATAAAACTCACCTGATTTGTGATATGGTTTTATAAGAGAAAAAAATATTTTGAATATGACATAAGGGAATTGAGAGAGACTGGCCAAATTAAGAATAGAGAGAAGGATTTGTTTTATGGAAAGCTGTTTGTGAAAAGAAAAAATAACACAGTTTTTTGGGGCTTATTTAATAATGAGCTATCTGAGGATACAATTAAAACAGAAGAATAATGACATGCTTATTGCTGGCTTTTTAAATGGCCTGTGAGGGAAAAGAAGTGAAGGTCAATTAATATTATATTAGGCCCTCTGTTAGCATGGATGTATTTTTATTTGTTATTTCACTTAGAAGTCCACATGTCAGGTCTTTCTTTGAACAAAACAAATAACGAAAAGAAAACCTCTGCCCCATGTAATTTACAGTCTAAGTAAAAGTGTTAAGAGGTAGAATGAGGCACACAGTGTGGCAACCTGGCACAATGTAAGCACAAATACAATTTTGTTTTCCTTTAAGATCTTAGGATATGAGGCTGTTGCAGGCTTTTTCATTTCAATTTTTGTAATTGAGGTATCTAAAAACCAGTAGTCTACCTAAAGGGAATATCTAACCAGGCATTTATGCTTCATAGCTGATGAGACAACACTCCTAGTGTAATCCATTTGTTATTCATAATGAACTGTCCAGTGCCAATATAGTATATAATCTAGGGATTTGATAATGTGTTTTAGGATTAAAATAGCTTTCAACAAGTTTAGACACATAGTGATATATGAGAACAGGTGAAATAACTGCAATGTGCATAGAAGCATTCCAGGCCCATATAGGGACTTTTCCAGTAACTGTTATATTAGTACGGGTAATTTCACTTAAAAATGGTTCGTAATCACATCTACACAGAGGAGCAGCCTTGTTCAAAGGTTGTTACTGCGCAAAAAGATGATCATGAAAGTATAGGCTCTGATCCTGAAAACTTCCAGATGGATGGGACCTTATTTAAGTGTAGGTATTTAAGACTTATTTAAGTGTAGGGAAACCTTTTTTTTTTTTTTTTTAATCAGACCATTTAGCAGTTTCATTGAATTCAGTAGGGCTACCCACATGCATGGAATCACATGCCTATGTGTTTCCAAAATGACCTTTGTCTTAGAATGCACTTTTAAAATTTGCTTTCACATTTGAAAGCATCTGTTTCATGAAATTTTCAGAGGAACCTTGTGTATAAAACCAACACTTTATTGGCCAGATATTACAGATTTTTAACTTATGTCTATATTATTGAATATCTTTAATTTGATTGGAATAATATATTATTCTATGATTATAACAATTCTAACATTTCTGATGTTCTAACTGGAATATAAAAGTCTCTTCCAATAAAATGCTACTGTATGATGTGGTGTATAGGGCTAAGGTTTGGTTTTGAGAGAATTAGGTCTACCATAAACTACTAAAAACTTGAACAAATATTTTTCCATTTTGTACTTCAGTACACCTCCCTGACAGAGAGGGAAACCACTCTAAAACTTTTTGTAAAGCATGAGACCTATGATAAAAAGTGCTTTGTATTTAAATGACAAGTTTAATTATTTGAATACAGTTTTGTAGACTAATTTTTAACTGTAGTTCTTGATTCACAAACTTTCCAACAGGCAATACTGTGTAGGCTACCATTTACATGCATTTTTTTTATAAAGCCTCTTTAAAAAGTCTTTTTATCCTCTGCAAATAACAAGGACTGGAGTAATTTTATCTGTATGTTTTTAAGTCAGATAAGTCATTCAAATGTTGACACCATTTTTCAAGTAATTGTTTCTTGAGGTTCAGAACTTTTTAACAGCATACTTCACCTAGGAAAGTTCACTCGAATGACTGAACAAGCCTACAAAAAGGCATTCTTGTATCAAAAATCTGGCTTTATTTTTAAGCTGCATGCTATTTTTCACATTCTAAGGTAGAATAAATAGCAGTTTAGGACAGCTATAGATTCTCTCAAGACACCTCAGTGTCCTTTAAATCGACACTTTTCAAATTCAGTTAAAAATAATTTAAACAGCCAGATAGTTATTCAGATCTCTATTACATTGTTTAATTCTATTGGGCAAAACAAACACTAAAATATGCACCCAAAACTTAAATTAGAATTTAAGTTCTGCTTGGTGCACTGGTAGTTTTCTATTGATTATATAGTATTTGATTTGATTGTATAAGATTTGTTTATTTAAATGTTTCTGATTCCTCCCTAATACAAGGACAAGTTCCAAGTAAACATTTCTGATGTATTTTAGAGGGTGAAGAAGGGATTCACTTACCTGACTTTATACGTCCAGGGTTTTATTTAGTTGCCAACTAAGAGATACCAGTGGCCTTCTGAAATGTACTGGGAATTCCAGGAAATTCACTTGAGGCTTCCAGGTAAGACATTGGACACACAGGGAACTCAAACCCATTTGGAACATTTAGTATTGGATTAAGCTCATAGATTAAGGTACTTAAATGTATATATATGTAAAGTATCATTGTAGTCTAGAATCTTTTCACAGTCAAAAGAAATTTATGAAATTGATACAGTTATTGAAACCCACAGAACTATTCAGTTCAATCTAATTTAAACATCAGTTGACCAAATATATATTTACTGTAGAGTAATTTGAATAGCTCTACTGATGCCACTGTATCTACTAAACTCCATTGACGACATATGAGTTTAGATACGCAGTTACCAAGACAAGGTTGCCTAGTTCTGATGAGATTCCCTAGGGTACCCTGTGTGGCCCACACCTACTGCTACAGAAGATCATGAGTCACCTGTAGGTCCTGTGTCATAACTGTTAACAGCACATGAATATTACACAAACCTTTGGGCATCTTAGTGTGCACTTTTAAGAGTGCATGTAGGCAATGGAAACAAATCCCACATGCAGTTTCTTACAGCTCAGACACATAATACTGGTTATCTGAACCCAGAATGTAGATTCCCCTGTGGAGAGAGATGGAGAAATTTCTGGATAGTTCAGTGAAACGGGCTTTTCTAGAGCATTGGTCTCCAAAGTGGGGTGCACATACCCCAGGAGGTGTGTGAAAACCTGTTGGGGGGCATGAAGAAAATATTTTTTGCATCATTAACAAATAAAGTAAAATTTAAAAATACTTTTAAAGTAGTGTTTATTTCATCTTTATCTCATTCGTTTTGTGTGTGTGTGTGTAGCTTTTCTAATGTACATAACATATTTGTACAGTAGTACATGTATATAGTTTATAAATAAACCAATATGCATATATTGGGGGTTTGTGCTCAAAAATTTTTTTACTGGTAGGTGTGCACAATCAAAAATGTCTGGATACCACTGTTCTATAGTATGGTTCATTTCATCTTCTGAAAGAGATCAGGTGATTTGTGTCCTAAAGTATATATTTCTCTCCACTAAGATTAGCTCAGACGTAGTCTTCCAAAGTTAGCTGTGATGAATCAAATTCAGAGGGCATTTTCCCCAAACACTAAAAACTGTGCCAGGAAAAACGTGTCTCTGCCAGTACCAATTGTCTTCAACTGAGGCTTACGTTAGCACGGGGTGCTTTAGTAAATTGTGTGATTTGCTACAAACTCCTCACTCAAGAAGCTATACTAAACAAGACTCCCAAAGTAGACAAAAAATTAGAGTCAGAACAGCCTCAGATGGAGACAATGGTTTTAACAATATATTTTAACTTAATGCCCCGCCTCAGGTTTTGAAACTTCCCTTCATCTGATCCACCATCTTCGGCACAGTCCATTCTTGGGATCTCTGTGGGGAACACTGCCTGAAGTCTCAGCACCTTCTTGTGTTTCAGTCCTATTCCTGGCACATAACATCTATCAGTCTTTTAGGAGGCTACTTTGAAGACAGAAGTCCTCACCTTATCTTGTGCTAAGATGTTCTCTTCCAATTTTGATTTACTTCAGACTGTTTACAAGACATGAACTAAGTAGAATTGAGTGTTTTTGTTGTTCAATATGTTTTAAAAACTCTTTTAAAATACAGTTGGAGACATTGGTTAAAATGGTCATAAAGTTCACATGCAGATTCTACAGCATCCTCAAAACAAGGGGATTACTTCCTCAGAGCATGTTAAATGTGAGTGCTAGTGAGAGGTAAAGAAGTAGTACATTTTATCTGTTCAGTACCTCCTTTCCTGAGCTTTTACAGAATTCCTCTGAGTGTGGAGTGAGGAAGGGTAGGTGCTCAGCAGGGAATGACCAGTTCACAATTAATAGCAATTTTATAGCTGGCTGCACACACACATGCAAAAATCTGCACTCATGGAAAAGAGAAGTCAGCAGTTAGGCATTTACCAGGTCCTAAATAAAACACAGGTGCTAAAACACTTAAACACATTTTCATTAGCAATATTATTGCTATATAAATTTTAACATAGTCTTTTTTTAACAGATACAATTATTGCAATGTTAGTGTCCTGTAAGAGTCACAAAAATTGCACTGCTCTGTCCCTCTCATTGGAGCATGGAAGAGAGTAGTCCAAGATTTACTAAGACCAAACTGGCCTAGCGCTACTGTAGTGCACAGAATAATCTTACTGTGTAGGGAGAATTTATGGTGCTAAAGGAACAAGTAGTGATATTTTGGGGATAGTGGACATAAATTCCACATCACCTCATTTTTCCTTACTCACTTCTGTTGCTTTCCACAGCAATGAACTGCAAACATAAATACAAACCCTTCTGAATCTCCCTCTTTCCTTATGTATAATCATGGTATGAGGGCTTTATCCTGGGTAAGCTTCTCTTTTGAAGAAAAAAGATAGAAAGAACTTCTCAATAGGTGGCAAAAATCCTTGTTTTTCATTTGGCTGATCAACAATTGAAGAAACTAAAGAAGCATAGGTGCTATCAGGAAATTACTGATGAAGAATCATATGTGATTATTTAGCAAATATGCAGATCACAATGTTAACCTTATGTCAGCAAAAATGTAGATTAATTCACCAAAATAAAATACAGAAGCTGAGCAATGGATAGTAGACTATATGCTGCAATTTAATTTAATTTATTAATGTCAAGCTGGACAAGGTTCTAAATTTCCCAGAAATTGTTTTCTTTCACAAACACTTCCTATTTGTTCATATGAGTAACATGTTCTACCATCCAAAATAAATAAATAAATAAATAAATAATAATAATAGAAAAGACCACATGCTTTCTCAGTACAGATGTATGCAAATTATTTCTGCTGAATGAATGTTCAGCCTTTTTTTTTTCTACAGAATTTCACCTCAGTGCCTGTCAGCATGCAAATTTTGTTCTCAATGGGATTACTCAGATCTATGCTGGTAAGAGCTGTATTTGCTCATTAATTTAGGGCTCATTAGCCAAGACTAACTGGACAAGGATAAGAACAGATTATGGTCACTGTCCAATGTGGCTTAATAGCTTGTTTATTATGTAAATATAACTGTGTACTGATGTAATTTGATATTGTGATACTGATATAAGCTATAATTCAAAACATCTGCTATGAATATTATATAAAATTAAACCAGAAATGACTTAGCCTGGAATGTGGCTTACTACTCTGTTTTTGATGGTGGTATGCATAACTTGTACTATGCATAATATATTTGGTATATGTATATTCCAGCCTGTATTTTAAAATAATCATGTAACCTTAATTGGAATATGTCTTTTTACTTAATAACTACATACTTGAAAATTTTTAATCCCTGAAAAAATATATCTACCAGTGCTCTATGAACAAATTTTGAAATTCTCAATTTTCAGGTGTTTTCAGAAAAAAAACTGGGCTGTTAATGATCAGTGAACAGGTGATACATGATCTTTACAATTTACTCCTTAGACTCTATTGAGTATTTACTTAGGTTATCTTATGTCACTGCTTACCAAAGAGCATAATTTACCTGACTAAGCAGTGCAGTAAGAACTAGCAAATTTAAGTGTTTACAGCAAAGTATAGGGTCATGAATACCCAAGCATTAGAAGGTAAACACTAATGTTCTGTCTCCATGAGTCAGTCCTGGACTCAGGCTAAATTTTGTGAAAAGCTAAATCAAAATTAACTTTCAAATGTAAATGACTACCAATTCAATTCCTTCTGTGTTCCACACTGTTTCCTCAGTCATAGAAGCAGGTATTATTTTTAAAATTGGGGCAGAAGCTTTATTCACAAGCTTAACTAACTTGAGCTGACCTCAAACATGTAATTACAAAGATAATTGGGATGAGGCTCATTATTGGGTAACAATATCTTCTTAAGGCACTCCTAAACTATTTCCCTCCCTGTCCTTCCCCACCTTCGTTTCGTAGTTACTTGTTCCTGCTTGTGAATCCAACCTTGTCACTCCCTCAGCTTTGTCAGCTTGATTCTTGGGTTAACAGGGGAGACGGAGACATTGCAATACATCCTGGACAGAGAAAAAATCTGCTATGAGGTACCCCTTGAAAAGGAAGCCCCACAAGGAGAGCAGAATGACCAGCGTGGGATGGGAGCAACAATATACAGAGCAAGAGTGGGAGAAGTCTGTTACCAAGATAAAACCTACAGGGCATGGTCTGAAATTTGCTAAGATTAAAGGCCTGATCTAAAGCTTTCAGAAGACATTTAAAAAATGCCTGTTGTTTCTTCTGATTTCTGGAAGAGCTCTGAAGAAGGGATGTCCCCCTTCCTGTGTGACAGTGATTTAACACTGAACAGTTCACCTTGATGTTCTCTCACACCTGTATGCCTGAGAGACATGTAGGAAATATTTTGACCAAGGCTTTCCAGAAGCCTCATTTTTACTTCAAGCAACTGATAACCTTTCTTGGAACATGAAAATATGATCATTTGTTGTCTTATTTAAACAAAACTCTTCCTCAGAACCATAAACAGGGAGAGAGGAAATGTCTCCTGGTAAATATACACATATTAGGAGTTCTTTGCAGGAGACGTTTATTAGTTTGCCCTTAGCAAATAAATAGAAGATGACTCCTTTCCTGCAAAGGCATTTCTCTCTGCCTCATACTTGTGTGGTCGCATGATTTCAGTGGAAGCAGTCTGAACAATGTTAAGTCTGTGCACAGGGATTCTTTAAAAGGGGGGGTCCTATAGCAATTTGACATTGTTTCCTGTGTGTGCCAGAACTGCTGTCAGCAGGAGAAGAGCGCAAAATATGATCTGAGACATTCTGGGAACAACAGAAAAAATGTCTATGTACGCACTGCTGGTTTACAATGTTTACTAATCTGAATTCATAGGAGAGAAAAACATTCCAACTTTCCTTTCTGGAGCATCCACAGTGTGAGGAATTATAATAGTACTTTTGCTTTTAAACACACTCATAGGTACACGCCTCATATAACTGATGATGAGTAATAACCACAATACTTCTGTGTTAGTAATTGCTCTGTTGCAATATACTGAAAAATCCTAAGTTAGTGCACAGTTTGAATACTGAGAGCAATGAAGTGTTTGAACTGTATTGTCAAAGTAGCCTCAGTAGGATTTTTACAGTTCTGCAGAATTATCTGGAATGTGAAAGCAAAACTTTTCCTTTAATAGCCTCAAGTGCCCTCCAGCAACCTCCTTGCTATCACAGAATAGTTTAATGAGCTGAGATACCTCTGAACAACATCAATATCTTTTGGATAGCATTGAGGTAATTTTGAATTATATGGAATTCTTTTGAAAGCTATTAAAACAAAACAGTATAGGCTTGCTGTCTAAGTTAGGTAACAAGCTCTCTTTACTATTTTGTATCGTCACAACCCTTCACACACATACCTCATATCAATGTGTTTATGTGATGTAAATCTGAGCAGATGCCAAACCTTGCTTCTTGAATTTACAGACTTTTTATTTCCTCTGAACATGAAGATTTGAACAGAAAATTGACAGGTATTGGCAACAACTGGGAAAAATATTACTTTGGTTACTTTTGGTACTTTAGTAGCACCTAGGATATGAATACAGGGCACTCCACAAACATATTGCTAGGTACTTTTCTGTTCTGATAGTACTTAAATCTAATTTGCTTTATTTTCAGAGAAATAAATGGATAACATCAGGAAGGGACACCGGGTGCAATCCTCAGACTGAAATCAGGGCGGGTTGTCCAAAGAGTCTGTCAATGTTGGGTATAAGCTGCCAACTGCAGTGTCCTGTTCTTTCCTGGTCTGTCTTGCATAAAGCAACCAGTATTAGACAGAAACAAACAGGTTCAAAATTAAATTGGAACCTACTTGTCAAACTTTTCTCCATTTCCAGAGCATGACATAGTTCAATTTTTGGTTTATTTTGTCATGGGTGGATTTTAATTGCTGCTGCAGACACTTTTCTCAATATATAGCTTATCACAGTGCCTTTAATGCTTTTATCATAGTCATCGTAATTGTTGGAGATATCTTCAGAAGAAGTCATTCGCATTCCTCCAAGCTGGAAGCATTCCAGAGTTCGCATTGTTTTGTTATGAGAATAGCTACAAAAAGTGTTATCTGCTGGAAACATTTCCTTCTCTGTTTGAACTTTAAAATTGTTATCTGATTAGCTTGCTGTAAATTGCAAAAGTAAATGCGATGCAATGTGCATAGCACTTTGATCTTTAGTGGTCATTAGAATTACAAATGAACACAGTGTTGGCTCCTGACCCTACTGCACATCAGAGAAATGGCTACTTGCTATTCTGTTTTGCTGATATCCTACACCAGTATGAAACCTGGCTGACATATTATGAGGAGAAGCTTAGATTGTCAGCCATGCGGTTCACAAACAGCTGTCTTTCCATGAAAATTCATTACTTTTAAAAATAAATGGACCAGTTTGCTTGTTGAATTTGCCTTACCGGTAGAAATCCTACCAGTTGATAGTGCCTCATACTAAGCTTGTAAATATCTCCTAAAGGGCTTAGAAAGAGTGATGATCTGGCTAAGGAATAGCTGGCTTAGCTACATATTTCATGACCCAATTCTCAGTCTGGCCCTGACCTTTCACAGGAAAGTTTAAATGCCCTACACATTCCAGCTGTTTAAGCTTACTAATTATGTCAAAGTGCTGACTTCTATTTTTCACTTACCTTTTATGCTTGCACACATGGAACCTGTTTTGTGCTGTTGGTTTAAAGGAAGCTCACGCAATGGACTTCCATGGTTTTGTCTTACGCCTCTTGAAGAGGAATTTTCAAGACAAGATCACTGAGTACTTTACTGGGAAAGCTCTGGAAAACATCAGGCAGTTTTGAACCACATTAACTTTTGAACTACTGAGTCTATATGCTTCCAAGAAGCTGGTTCCTTCAGGTGGCAGGGAAGTGCTGAAGACAGTATGCCTCTAAGGATCCTGGCCAGGCACCTTGCTGCGACTCCTTCATGAGTACTTGTCATGTCCTTATTGCATCAAGACAGCAGCCATGTACCCAACCTTTTCCTCTGTGCGTATGAACTTCAATGGCAGATTAATTAATACTCCTATAATGCATCTCATTCTTTCTCCTTTACCACCCCCAGCTTGTGTAAACTAAAAAGCCATAATCCCCTAAAGACTTTGCAGTCTTATGCAATGTGAGTGATTTGGATGTCACAAACAGAAGATTACAATAATCTGAGCGTGAACAAGCAGGAAAACATATTGACAAATCATCCTGACACAGCTATTTATGTCAATACAAGTTGTGACACAGGGAATAGAAAAAAGTGTTTAACAGGGACAGAATTTATATTCAGAAGTGGTTCTGGGCAAATTTCTTTGACCAAAATACAAAATTATACACAAAAAGAACTAAAGAAGAAAACATTATTAAGGGAGAACCATTGAAGTGTTGAGAAAAGTGAGAATTAAGATTGAAATCTTAGTGCATTTCCTGGTACATTAAAGAACTGTTTTTAACAGTTTTCAATTACATGATCATATAAATTTTTTCCCTCATGGGGACCCTGCCTCAATAATTGCAAAGGATAGATTGTGTTTTTCCTTTTCTTTTCTTTTTTTTTTTTTTTCCCTAAATGAGAAATTATTTCATACTTTGTTTTATTTTTCAGCGGGTGGCCCAATATCCTATTTCATGCACATTATTCAAACATTGCTGTGTAGGCAGAATATTAATTTTCTCATGAGTTTTATTATATTTATCACTATCATATATGAATATATTACAAATTGAGGAATTAATCTTAAAAATGTTTCAACAAAGGGAGAGTGGATGATATTATTTCTTCTGCATAAATTCATTGATTTGCATATTACAAGGTTAAATAAAGGTCAAGCATTTTCACTAATTTAGGGTGCCTCATCAGACAATCCAGGGCTTGATTTTTTTTTCAGATAAATTAGCATTCTTACACACTTAAAATGGCAACATGCAGCTCAATTTACTTCAGAAGGCAACCGTTAATGCTCAGTATTTTTACGTATCTGGCACTGGGATATCATGTTGGATACCTGAAAAATAGAAAGTATCAAACTAGTGACTGTCTGTTAGAGGCTTGCACAGTGTGTTGGAGTCCCCAGGATTCTCCTAATTTAATTGGAGACAGACCCAGCTCTTCAACTCATATTGTGTCTTATCCAGTAAACAATGAATAGTTTCTTCAACGAACGAAACTGCAGGTCCTTTCACTGCTCACTCTTCAACTCTGATTCACCTCCATAACCATGTGACCCTGGACACTGAAGGAAGCTGAAAAATAATGGCTGTGGTATAATTAAAGACTGTCAACATGTGCATACACACAAAAGAGATGAATTCAGATTGCTCAGAAAAACATTATTTTGGTGTTTCTTAATCTTAGTTTACAATCTTGTGAAACAGGGTAATTATACTTGGCTATGTTTTGAAATAGCTGAAAAAAACACAGACATACCAAAGTAGTTCCTATCCAACAAAAGTTCTACCCGATGACAAAATATAGATGGTCACATGCATCCTTTGTATGGCTGAAAACATTAAACCTGCAGATCTAACCACCAGCATATGAACTAATCTCTGGTAGAAATAGTAAATTGTCATCCCACCATCCCGAGAATATTTGGCGGAAACAGAAGGATGAGTAGATACTGTTGGAATCTTTTGGCTTCCATTCTTTGATCCAAACATTTCGAGTTTGACCCTTCCATCCAGTTCTTTCAAGTCTATTCTGTTCTGAGATCCAGTTTTCCTTCGTTTAGTTTTATTGTCCTTTCGAGCCATGAAACCTCATTAAGTGTCAATTCCTCAACAAGGGAAAATATTAGGAGTTCTGAAATTCTAATTAAGCTTTTAACTTTCAGACAAACAATATTTGGCATGTTTTCTATTTTCCCTTGTATCGTGTCATCCTGGTTATATGCATCGGTATCTTTATTCAACTTGCCTGCAAAAGGAATTTTTTAAACTGTGTATGTTCCCTAGATTTCTTTTGTTTTCTCTAGAGTTAATGTTCCTCCATTCATCTGGTAGCTATCATATAGATAGAGTTTACACTCCTGGATGAGAACGCAGATTCCAGTTTTCATTGTATTTTTTTTTAACTTATTAATTGCATGTATGTATTGGAGCTTTCAATAACAGCTTTTATCTCCTCCAGTTTACAAACTTCCTTCAGAGGATTTGAGTACAGAAACATGACCATTGTCCATATTATTCTAGATCTGCTCCTGACCCTAATGGATACATCATGTGGAGTTCATTAGCCCCAATATATTGGTATTTCAATAAAGAACAATAGAAATAACTGTAATTTTAAAGCAGCATTTTTGAATGCACAAGAAAGATTTATGGTCACAACATTATGTTTCTATCCTCAGTGAAGTGCATGAGAATTTAGAAAGGAAACCAGGTGTTCTATGTACAAAGAAAGCTCCATGGAAATTCAGACTCCACATTGGCATGTTCTGTAGTAGAATTTTTATTGATCAGAAAGGATGTCTTAAAAAAAAAAAAAAAAAGGAATTCAAGAAATCCCTCAAACAGCCTGGGCATATTGTTAAACTGATACACAATTTTTCTCCCCCCTTATGCTTCCTTTCCCTTTTCTCTATTTACTGGAAAACACACGTTTGTTCTATCTAGCCATGTGAGGTGATTGAAAGAAGACTAAAGTTGAACTTCTAAGCCCATGATGCGACATCTATTTTGTTTCCTCTGTTCTTTCTTTCTTTATGAAGAAAATACAAGCAAGATCTGACATGTCAGAAAAAATAAAAAATAAAAAAGGAAGATGTGACTCAAGATCTTGCTAATGCTGACTGAGCCAAATTCTGAACTTCCAGGAAGTTCAGTAAAATTCCTGGAACTTTTTATGAGGGAGTTCCCCTGATTTTCACAGACTGTTCTTCCTTGTTACAAGCAGCATCAGAAGTGGAAAGTTATGAAACTACTCTGAGAGAGGATAGTATCTCAATATTTTTAGTCACAGCAGAAGCCGGAAATTCCTCCAGATACCTTATCGAAGAGGAACAGATAAATATCAAGGCTCACTAGATCATTTGAAGTCCATCCAATACTACTTTAAATTAAAGTTTTTCTTTTATTACTTCTTAAAGCCAAGTGATGCCTGTAGAGAGGACAGGGAATCAACTGCTTGAGGTCTGATCTCATCTCTGTCATGTAATGTTGAGAAAGCTTTTCTGCAGGATGAGGGTAATATCTGCATCACAGAAGTATCATTATCTAGAGGTGAATGCTTGCAGCTAGCATTCATTTTCCCAGTCTTTTGCACCCACATTATAAAATACAGTATTATATTATAACCTCTTGCTGCTTTATTATATAATTTCATATTTCTAAAGCAGCAGATATGGTCTCATTCTGTTGCTTTTTTTCCAGATCAGATCTACAAACATTAGCTAAGGAAGTGTGATTTATTTGATTTCCTGTACATTTTGATCCAGGAAATTCTGTATAGAATTAGGCATACAGAAGTCTTGATGAGCCCACAATGCATCAGAATGGTGTATATGTGCTTCTAAAGACAACACATACACCAATAGACTCTCCAGACCAACTGAAATGAGATCATTCAATACAAGAAATACCAGGTCCTCTAGTCTTGTACACTGTAGATCAAATGCACAAGAGCTGCAAAGTCAATCTGTGTTTGCAGCAGTTATTTTATTAAGGATTATTAAGGATTTTCTTCTGGACAGACTGCTGGCTGACCAAACTGTAGGCAAATTTTACAGTTCCCACCCAAACAAATTTTTGAGGTAGAGAGAGAAAACACATTAGGGGAAAAATGGATTAAGGAATCCAATGGATTAAGAAACCTATGAGATCCTTCCCAGCAACCCCTGGTATCATCTCCATTACTTGGAGAGTGACAGCAATTTATACATTAAGTGTTTCAGTTTAAACTACTTACAGTCTTACTTTGGCATTTAGAGTGGCATAAAATGGCACCTTCAAATGTGTAGCCTCCCTTCTGTATCAAACAAAAAGAGGTACAGAGGAAAATTCTAGGGGGTTTGGAGCCTTAAGAGAACACAGGAAATAGTAGCTGGTGAAAGAATGCAGTTTCGCTGTGTGGTGTAGCTTTGAAAGCATAAATGTGTTTCATGTTGAGAGGAATGCAATATATATATAGCGCATGAATTCATCTTGATCTTCTGAACTAATTTATAACATTAGCAGAGAGGCAGACATGCTCCTACAGAAGGGTGGTGATTTGGGACTGGGAAGAGTTTCTGCATAACTGTGACTGTGCAGTGTTTTAACATCAATGCCACCAACCCTGAGCCAGATGCATTCAAGGCCTTGCCTGTGGCTTGATGACACATACCCATTTCACAACAATCGGTGGATTTGTGGTAACAATCAAAAGGCATTTAAAATGCTTGGAATGTGGTTTAGAAACACGCCTTGGCATCCCGCTTTTCATGTCTTAGCATAAATGCCTCAACTGTTTTTATTGTTCTGCAACTGCTCGTTTATTTTGAAAGAAAGAGCCTGGCCTGCAGTATTTGCATTCAACAATACTTGAAACAAGACGTTAAAGTCTTTTTTGATTATGTCGGTGAAATATTTCATATGAATAATGCCAACAGCTGGGTCAGACCTTTGGGTTTTAAGTAAGAGTTTATTCCAGGCTTGCTAACAGAGAGGTTCTTTTTTTAGAGAGACAGTTTCTGATAAACTGCCAGCTTGGAAATATGTTACAGAATGGGAATGCCTTTTTGATTTATGTTGCAGTCCTACTACACTCATAATATATTTCTGTTTTTTTTTTTTCCCCGTTTATGACTGTATTTTAACAGTTTACATAATGAATTATTCTAAAACTGATGAAAAGGTACATAACTACTTTCAATAAAACCAAGAAAAGAGCAATGTTAATGTGAAACACATTTAGGAGCAAATTATTTCATTTGGTATTGGGACAAGGCAGAAACATACTTACAGAGTTATGGGTGGACAAGGTATTAGTCAGTATGTTCAAAAGATACATTGATATATTGATCTGTAGATCAATAGATAGAAGGATGGAAATATCCTGTCTTATCTTACACTTCAAGTATAACATGTTTTAGCATTGACAAAGCAGCCACTAAGCTTTCTCTCCTGTGGTTTGTACCTTATTTGGCAATTAGCAGTTAAGAAGAATTTTCTAGATCTTAATAAGTGAAAAATAAGTATAAGGATTGGTGAACCCTGTCAAGATGAAAGAAGAGCATGCTTAACATCAGAGGGAAAGGAAGTTTGGTTTAAGCAGCTAAACTTTATCAAAAACTTTAGTGGACAATTTCTCCTCTAAAACAAAGGAAGTCTTGGACAGTTTTAATGTCTTTTTTTTTTTTTTTTTTTTTTTTTTTTTTTTTTTTTTTTTTTTTTTTCTGATATAGAGAATGGGATAGTCAGCTTTTATGAATTCACTAGACAATGAAACTCATCTGCTTTTAAATCGCAGGACCAGTGCAGGGAGAACCACCATCACTGTTGTTATCACTCTGCATCACTGAGACTTAAGTCAATCTATTGGCTTGACTAATGGAGATGGTTAGCCTGGGGACAGCCCTAGAATTTCCTGCCACCTAGTGCCAATTCTGCCTCTCTTGCAGAGGAAATTCTTGCTACTCACGTAACAGCTATTTAACATAGCGTAATAAGGAAAATCAAATTAAATACCAGTTCAGGTATACTATACCAGGCTTCAAAATACAAAGATCAGCTCTTTCCCTTTTGTTGAGGAAAAGTGGGAGCTTCTGATGTGAAGGTAGGCAGATGTGAGCTATTGCAAGAATAATGTTTGTCAATTAAACCCTACTTCAAGTCATCATTGTTTTTATTTCTTTAGTTGTGATCAGAACAAACCAGAGGAAAGGAATTATATGACACCAACCCATGTGTCATTCTTGGCTTCTCAGTAAAAACCTGCGTCAGAATTATTGCTATTACCAATACCACTATTATCACTAATCTTAGAGTGTGTTTTGATATGCTAGCAGGATTTCATCACTGACTGCACCTCTTCCAAAGTCTGTAAGGTAGCCGGAATACATCTCATCAACTTCAGCAAACTCCAAATATCTATTTCTGTGTAGTTTGTTCAATACTTATCTTTTATTCTTTAAAATGTGAGAACATGCCTTCTTTATTCTTCATTGCTTCATTCAGTTTAGAAAGGAGCTGAATCTGCTCAGTTTTTCACAGTAGGCACTGTGGCTCAAACTATTTTAATTCACTAACTTACTCATTTGCTTTGTTTTATGCCCAGATAATTTTTGTTCACTTTGGGAGGCAGTAGAATCAGTCACTTAAGGATTCCCTCTTTTCATAATATTTCTATTCATTATACTTTAGGCAGAAATTTGTTTCCAATACTATCTCAGTCTGTTTGTCTGTTGATGGCCATGTCAATGGCCATGATTGTGTGTATAAGGTCATTTTTGAATACAAACTGTCAGACCTGTTTCTGAGATTGCAAACAGTAGTGACTGTGATTTGACCTAGATAATTTATTTCAACTATCCCCTCGACTTTTAAAGGTTGTTATGAACTTTTTCCAGAAAGAGTATGAACTGTAGTAGTAGCCGTTGAGAAATATAATATCCAAGACCGTTTTTCTTATTTTTTTTTAAATTGCATCAGAAATATGTCCCATTCCAGAAATATGCATTATCATATCACTACACCCACTGCTTCAGCACCCTTGTGATAAGAATAGAGAAGGAGAAAGTTCTGTCTACTTTCCTTCCTTTTGCACTACCCCTATTTTGCACCTTCTCAGGGCCTGTCAGTCTGGCTCCAAACACCTCTCAAGGGCTTTGTTACACATAGTGGCACATAACACCATCTGTAAAAATCATAAACCAATGGCAAACCCCATATAGATATAATAATAAATTCAATCTCTTCATAAGTGAAACTATTAAAATGAAAGATACCAATAAATAAAGGACTAAAAGAAGTTGTAGACTGAAGATATAAGAAGTATAGAGAGAAATATTGTGGTGTGTAAGTTGGAAATCAAATCAGGAACATTTATAGGTATCTGAAATACTTAGAAATATGGAGAAAACAAACTACAAGAGAAGTATCTTTAAGATAGGAAAGTAGTAATTCCTAGTTTTAACATATCTATGTTCATATTAAAATCTCAAAGCATCATATAAGGAACAGCCATACACTTCCCACGTGAAATGCAAAAAAAAAAAAAAAAAAAAAAAAAAAAAAAAAGAAGAAAGGCAAAACTACACTGTCAGTAGTAAAACCTAACCAAAGCATATTTTTTTGGTTCCCTCTGCCACATTTTATTTTGTTGGCCATACTATTTTCTTAAAAGAAGTTGTGAAGTGAGAATCTTCAGATTACCTGCCTCAAGGACTTTCCATCACTTTTTAAGTGTGTATCACGGATGATTTTTTTTTGTTTATTTTAGACTATGATGCCTTACATCTGCCTCAGAATTGTTGCTTTCTCATAGAGTAGCATGAACTGGGAGACAAAAAAATTCTCCTTTTCTTTCTGATCAACCACTTGTGGTGGTTTCACTCTGCTGGTCAGCTGAACGCCACCACAACTGCTCTCTCACTCCCCCTCCTCAAAAGAAGAGAGGGAGAAGAAAGTATGATGGAAAGAAAAAAAAAAAGCTCATTGGTTGAGATAAGGATAATGTAGTTAAAGGGAAAAGAAGGAGAAAAAAAAAACAAGCAAAGGCTGCGTGGAAGCACATAGGGAAGGAAAAAAAATTATTCTCTACTTCCCATCAATGAGTGATGTTCGGCCACGTCCTGGGAAACAGGGCCTCAATACCCATAGTGGTTGTTCAGGAGGACAGACATCTTCATAGCAAGAGCCCCCTGTTCTCCTTCCTCTTTCTCAGCTTTTACTGCTGAGTGTGACATCACATGGTATGGAATATCCCTTTGGTCTGTTTAGGTCAGCTGCCCTGGTGAAGTCCCCTCCCCACCTCTTGCCCACCCTCAGCCTCCTGGCTTTGGGGGTGTCTGGAGAGAGTCCTGGTGCTGTGCCAGCACTGCTTGGCAGTAGCCAAAACATTCGTGTGATATTAGGGCTGTTCTAGCTACAAGTGCAGAGCACAGCACTATATGGGCCACTGTAGAGAAAATTAACTCCATCCCAGCTAGACTCAGTACACCACTATATCCGACAAATGCATCTATTTCAAGGACAACAATCTACACTTTGCTGATGAAGAATTGGGATTCTTGTTCTTGGAAATGAAGACCTTTCTCTGAAGCTATTTTAATTCTTTCATAATCAGTTCAAAACTGACTCTCCCACTGCACAGAAATGAACTTGATTTGAATGTCTCTTATTCCATTGCCATTTTGAACATACTTCGTGTGGTAGCTTCAGAGCACCAAATTTTACTGTGATTAGTACCAGACCAAAAGAATCACATACCTAAGCTGTCTATAAACTAGAACAACCTTTCTGTAATCTCTGACACTGGGCTTTTCCAGGGAAACCACCAGTGTTGGTGTCTGCTTAGTAACTGTGCTTGTGCCAAAGCTATTCTGTTTTCCTGCTCTCAAGCCAGCTTAGAATGTTTTACCATAAATACAATGGAAAACTGCAGTTATCTATAATTTATCTTCCACATATGTGGTTCAAGATCTGTTTGATGACCGATAATAGTTTATTTTTTTTAACAACATTGCATTCATTTTATAGAAATAAATATCACTTAGCATGAAAAGATCATCCAAGTCATATATTAATACACTTTTTCTCTGACTCTAATTAAAACACACGATTATTTCAGCTAAACAGTCTGAGGATCTTGATCCAGCTGCCTCAGCTGGTTATAGGAGTTGGAACAAGGTTTGTCTGTGCTGTAAATCATATTCTTTATAATAATAATAATAATTATTATTATTATTATTATTATTTGTTTATAGATAATATCTCTTCATATAATTTAAAGTGTTAATTTACATATTTCTTCTTTGAAAATATAGAACTCATTTGTGGAGGATTTGAAAACCCGTGAGAATGGCTCTTATTAAAGCTTGAAACACTGTCCTGGCAATGGCTTTTTAGTGAATGACAGTTCAAAGTTTGTTGCAGCAGCATAAAATAGTTAGATCCTCCTGGCATTTCTCTCCAAGTGCTGAAACAAAAGAAAACAAAAGAGAAAACAAAAGAGAAAACAAAAGAGAAAACAAAAGAGGAAAGGAAAGGAAAGGAAAGGAAAGGAAAGGAAAGGAAAGGAAAGGAAAGGAAAGGAAAGGAAAGGAAAGGAAAGGAAAGGAAAGGAAAGGAAAGGAAAGGAAAGGAAAGGAAAGGAAAGGAAAGGAAAGGAAAGGAAAGGAAAGGAAAGGAAAGGAAAGGAAAGGAAAGGAAAGGAAAGGAAAGGAAAGGAAAGGAAAGGAAAGGAAAGGAAAGGAAAGGAAATTCCAGCAAGCAGTGAGAAATTGCACTTTGACCTGTTATTAGGCAGAGGAGTATAACAGCACACTTGATATAAAATCCTTGTTAGTCTTAACTGTGATTAATAGCAACCTGCATTGCTATGGTTGATGTGGCTTCCTTTCCTGCCTCATCTTTGTTAAGTACAGACATGCCATGTCCTCCAGTCAGAAATGACTCATATAACAAGATCACTCTTGTTTACTGTCCCTTGAAGGATATAGTTAGTTTTCAGTTAATTACTTACGTTAATTTTATGTAGGTATTCTGGAATCATAGCTTCATTGCACAGTGACTACAATTTAATGCAACTTGAAGTCTATGAAGCTACTGCGCTAAGTTAAGGTATGGAGATCCTCACCCCCATTGAAGTTGCAAGCTTACTTCTCAGTTCACTAGTCTACTGAATCCATTTCATTCTAAATGGATTTACCAGGATTTTTTTTTTCCAGTTTCTAGGAACAGTTGTCATGGTATCAGTTTATAATACCCTCGAAAGTTACAAATATCTTTACAAATTCTCAATATTAAAATGAGAAGACAGATATAATGTACTTATTGATTAAAAGACTGAAAATTATGCACAGAAAATATACTCTGCCATTTCACTTGCTGGTGAAATCAGTGGGGCTTTGTTTGTGACAAGATTGCAGAACTGACCCTGAAACACGTATTTCAATGGTAACTTTATGAAGTCTAACATCTTGCATAAAAGATTTTTTAAAGAAACCTACAAAGCCATATGTCTTTTATAAGGAGATCAGTGAATGATTAATTAACTACTATGTGTGTCAATATAAAATTAACTGAATGTTCATTCTAAACACTGTGAAATCCAACAATATAAAATGCTGTCATGCGTATTATTCTGAAAGTTATTTTCCACCCCCAGTATCTGTGTGTGAACTATCAAAACAAGAGTACTTACAGTAAAAGGATGTGAAAGATTAGGATTTATTCAAGTGTGTGGGCACAATGTGATGACCACATATTATTCTATACTGACTATTCTGTGAAAAATGTAGTAGCATACTCTTGTGTAGTTCAAGCAGAATGATGCTGCAACTGGTTTGTCACATTAACATGATAGGGCAACACCTTAAGCAACCTTGCATTATTGTCTTCCCTGACTCACTGACATTCACTTACCATTTTGCAATGTCTGGTATGTTCTACTATCATTTGATTTACAACGAGGAGATGAGATTCACATGCTTGCTGCAGTTCCTGTAACTCTTAGTGAAAAGATTTGAGTGCCATAAAAACATCTAAAAGCCTCATGTTTAGCCAAAGGGTAACTCAAAATATACAAAAAACAAAGGGTATCAGTGTTTGCAAATCTGAATATGGAGCTCAGACTTGTGGGTCTTGAACTGAAAAGATTGGGCTGACACATAAATTAACCATCTAAATTTCAACAGGATCTATTCTGGGCCGCTAACCGACCCAGACAGACTAGGAGACCACAGACAGCCTTTGTATGCTTCCCTCCCCCTGTGCTGAGAGAGCTGTACAATGTGCTTGAAGTGCAGTACTAAAAACTTCCCTGAAGTTTCTTTCTTTGGTATTAGGGAAACAGATTTTAGTGGACCAGCATGGTAATTATTTGTTTTAAAAGCTGCTCTATTTGGTGCTAGTCTTTGATAATTTTGCCTCTGAGTCTTAAAAGATGAACAATGCCCATATTGCAATGAAGAATTCCTCTCTTATTCTTGCTGACCAGATCATTCTTAAAAAGTAGTAAAGAATTTCTTACATAATCAGTTACTAGTTTCTCAGCCAGAAAATATGATCTCATAGGAGAGAAGTCATACTTTTAAAAAAATACTTCTCATCCGTAGACTACTTTCTGAGCACTCCATATCCACTGCAATGCAAATGGTGGTATCTGAAATCTATCCCACCACTGATAGTGGTGGGTTCGTAGAAGTACAGCTGCTTCAGAAATAGTTTCCAACATGTGCTCTATGAAAAATTATTCTATCTATTGTGGGTCTACATCAGTTATTGTATGTACATAACATTGAGCTGTGTTTGAAGTGTTTCTTAGCAATATGGCGGGACTCACAGAAAGTTTAAATGTTACTTTGGATAGACAACTGAATGTATGGTTCTACACAGTAAAATCCTGTATTATATAGATAGAACTTTGGTTTTCTGCTTTTGTGGTGCTATACCTTTTGGGGTTTGTCTTTCTCAGAATTTTGTGTAACATATGAAACTGATAGATAATTCATAATGGTTCTTTTTTTAATTCTGCACAACAAATATATATATATATTGCTTTTGAAAGCTAATGGTAGAAGAATGAATTCATTCGTTGCATGAACTTCAGGAAGTGATTTGTTTACTGCTAGAATATGAAGGAACCAATGTTAAGTGCCCAAACCCTTTATTAGGAAATCATAAAATGTATCATTGTAATACTATGATGATATTTCTTGAATGTTACTGATAGCTTCACTGCTATATGTTTTGTTTCCTTGATTTTTAGCATTTCTTAAAGCTGAGCATTAATATTTTTTGATGAAGGATTTTCTTCATTGTTATTATTGTTTGGCTAAATAATCTTCAGAGTACAACTTTGGCTAATAATATTTTGTGCCTTTGTTTTGGGTTTAAACTAACACTGGATAGTTAAAGACTACCTAAATGTAGATGTAGGTTTTTGGTAAGTATTCATTTTCTTAATAAAACCTTAAAGCAGTTTGTTGTTGTAGTACATTTTGCTTTATCAGCTCTTTTTCATGACTGTCATTCAACTGGGAAATGCCTCAAGTTGGTGGCCTGGATCATGTTCTCAGGGTGCAGTGTGAAAGGCAAGGTCTGTCACAAGCATCAAAACTCCTTTTCAGCTGTTAACTCTTGAAGCTTAAGAATAGCAATGGGACGAGTGCAATCTAACTCCAGTCCCACTCTAGCATTTCCTCACTTTGTAACCATTCAGGATATTAAACAAAGTTGTGACCTTATACCCTTTCCATTTTCAGCCTTTAAGTTGTTTGAGATTTGATTTACAGTTTATTAGGTGAAAGTACGCTAAAATTCAGATGCAATCAACAATTCCAGTGCACCCATAATCCTGGCAAAAGTGTGTGTAATTAACATCTCTTAAATACAGCTCAATTTGGCTTCTATTAGGAGTGCCAACATAGGCTTTCAAAATTTTTTTTATTGCTAAGTTGTTAATTTGTGCTGCTCTAAATAAAAAAAAAAATTAGCAAGACCTCTGATTCAGCTAGAAAACTAAGCCTGATAATGGGTGTCTTCCTCTGTGTATACATTCTCTGGATTTCAGAGATAAGAAATACTCATTTAGTTGATAAATATTGTTTCAGTTCTAAATTTCTTTTCTCTTTTCTAATTTGACCTCCTTCTGAAATGCTTTAGATTCCAAAATTTTCTAAAAGTAAAACTCAGTTGAAGATGACAGAGGTGACAGAGTCCATATTTTATTGGTCTCAAAGGAAGATAGAAACAAGTACTTATGTGAAATTACCTCTTAACTAACTAATGAACACTAATGGCAAAGAATATTTATCCCCTTCCCAAGGAGTATAAGTATGTAGTTCCTTTTACTTAAATTATATTTCTTTAAAAAAAAAAATAAATTGCAGTATAGACACCAATGTAACATTGCAGATTTTAAAAATGGAATCACATCTCTCCTGATATAGAGACGAAGAAAAAACAGCAGAGTAATTCTTTGTGCAAATCTGAAGAAGCGCATTTATTTTTATTTTTGTTAGTGAAAATGCAGAGATAGCTTTTTAATCTAATTCTGGTAATATGAAGCAAGGATTAGAGACAGAAATCTGAAAAATAACACTTAAAATTTCAACAAATGGTTGAACATTACTTTCCCTAGTCCTCAATTAAATAATTTCATTTGAAGAAAAAATATAAAGTGAGTTTCAAATTCTCAAGTTTCAAGGAGTTTATCATCAGTACCTTTACCCTACCTTCCTGTTTAAATTCCACAAATATTTATCAAATTGTTAAGTACTTTCATTAGCTATTTGAAGTATTTGAAGTATTTAGTATGACTACCAGAGCATTTCATTCAGCAATATATTTAAACTTTTTCTAACTATGGATTTTTCTAATAAAATATAACAATATCTTGTTCAACTGTGAAGTAATACTTCAGTGAAGAAACTCCTTGGACAGTTTAAAGTATTTTTCTGAAAATATTGTGAAGAATCTTTACAAGAGAGAGAGAAACTCATCAAAATGAGTTGGTGTGGTAGTTTTCTTTTTCTTGAGATCAGAGAGGTTTTTAGTAGAAACCAATTCAGTAGTAAATAGGAAATGATCTATGTAATTATTTGTACCAGCCCAAGAGATTTGGGACTAAAATGTTATGCCGCTGTTGTGAGGAGAAATTTCTAATGAATTAGAGGAACTCAGGCATTGTTGAGGAATTTTCCACCTTGGAAGGGGTAGGAGAAGAAAACATATCCATGTTTTCAAATGCAGATATTTCAGGAATGATTTTGTTCCAGTGAACTTTTTTCTTTTTTTAGAATATTGTCCAATTCCCCCTTTTACCCTGAGTAGCTGTGCTTAGGAGCTGGAGTGTCCAAGACTAACCCCATCCTGCTGAGTGCCTAGAGATTCTGCACTGGAAGATTTGAAAGTTTAGATCACTTGCTAGTGTCAAGGAACGTACAGATCCCGAAAGTTACTGATTTTAGGTCTCCTAATTCTCCTGTGCACAGCTAGAAGACTGGCAGCCCTAGAAACAATACCTTGATATCTATTTCTCAACATCCATATTTTCCAATGTATAAAATGTTTATGAATTAAAGCACTCTTTATATGTTTGAATTTCCAGGAGAATGGAAACTGTTTTGAAAACAGTTTTGAAGGTGTACCATTTATAGATTACCAATATCTAGCACTCCACAATATCAAGAACATTTAGAAATAATTAACCACAGACAGTGTAGGTATATAAGATTTCCTCCACCCCCCAGAAGTCATTCTTAATTGTAACTATGCAATTAAAAACATAAAAGATAGAATTTGATACACTTTTTGTACAATAACGTTTAACAGTCTGATGCAAAGGCATTTGAAATCGGTGATTAAAAGAGTGTAATCAAGAACCTTTTGGGTACTATAATTTTTTGTTGCTTAGAATACAAATAGCTGTGGTAACTGCATGACACTTTTGACAAATGCTCATGTTTTAATGTCTTTTCCTTCTTTATTGGTATTTCTGAGGTCTTCCAGAAGTATTATAGATAAATGCCTCTTGAACACTGACAGGCATGGGGCATCAGACACCTCGCTAGGAAGCCTGTCCCAGTGTTTGACCACCCTCATGGTAAAGAATTTTTTCTTAATGTCCAGCCTGAAACTCCCCGGCGCAGGTTTGTGCCATTCCCCGTGCATCGTGTCATTAGTTACCAGGGAGAAGAGATGGGCACCTCCCTCTCCACTTCCCCTCCTCAGGAAGTTGTAGAGAACAATGAGGTCACCTCTCAGCCTTCTTTTCTCCAAGCTAGGCAAACCAAATGTCCTCAGCCTCTCCACATAGGACATGCCTTCCAGCCCTTTTACCAGCTGTGTTGCCTTCCTCTGGACACTTTCTAGAACCTTAGCATCCTCTTTATATTTTGAAGCCCAGAACTGGACACAATATTCAGGATGAGGCTGCACCAGTGCTAAATATAGTGGGAGAATCACCTCTTTTTAACCGGCTGGCTATGCTGTGTTTAATGCATCCCAAAACATGGTTTGCTCTCTTG
This sequence comes from Anseranas semipalmata, assembly GCA_013399115.1. NCBI lineage: Eukaryota > Metazoa > Chordata > Aves > Anseriformes > Anseranatidae > Anseranas > Anseranas semipalmata. The sequence goes on from VXAA01003146.1 coordinate 305,925, forward strand.
GCTGCCAGAGCACACTGCTGGCTCATGTTGAGCCTACTGTCAACCAACATCCTCAGATCTCTTTCTGCAGGGCTGCTCTGTAGTCACTTGCCTCCCAGTCTGTACCTGTGTCTGGCATTACTCCATCCCAGGTGCACAACCCAGCATTTTCCTTTGTGGAATGACAAATCTAGATCCCTCTGCAAGGCCTCACATCCCTCTAAAGAGTCAACAGTACCTCCCAATTTAGTATCATCGGCAAACTTGCTGAGGATGCACTCCACTCCTGCATCCAAATCATTGATAAAAATGTTAAACGGGACTGGCCATAACATATATAACATTTCTATAATCTGAAGATTAAGGTAAATTAGAGATTAACTCTTAAAATCCTAAAGTACAAAACTATATCATTTTGAAAATAAATCTGTAGGCTATTAGAAGAGAAAAATATGCAATTTGCAGAAATTTGGTGATGTTCCCTTCCCCTGCCCATCATTTTCTGTAAATGATTTATTTTTTTGACATCTTTTGGGCTATTCACTACGTATTTACATCCATTTATTCCTAGAAGATTTTGTAAATTCAAGATTTTGACAGTTTTTCATTTGTATATATGTTGCCTAATTCACTACGCAAAGTGAATGCCACTATGCCACAAATGAGGAGATCAAGGTTAAGTGTGGATTCCACTGGGTGCATAAAGACATTGATCAGATATCCTCACCCAGGACTCAGCTTTTGTGATTCCTTAGCAGATTTTTTTAGAGATGCATGAAACCAGAATCGCTAAAAAATAAAAACTGTAACTGAATAGATATAATATATGTGACAGCCAACAAAAATAAAAGTGAGTTTTGTTTTTTTTTTTAGTGAGTTTATGTAGGTAGTTAGAGTAAATATATTCATGTATGTATTCCACCTAAATCCTCACAGAAGTGCACAAAAATTAACTAAATGGACCAAAGGGGTTATTTTGCTGTTCAAAGTATCCACGCTACCTAGAGACACTACAAGACTGAATGGCTGACCTAGATAATAATGATAAATCTTTTATGAATGTCTCAGCATGAAAATCTACATGGGCACTCCTTGCTAGTTCATGTAGATAGCTGAGTCAATGAAAATCATTAAGATCTATTATGTCAGTATCTGCTGCAAGATTTTTCTACTCCATAGCTCAATGTCTCTTGAACCTATTAGGCCTTTTAAGCCCCAAGTTATTCACACACACATTAACTCTTTGTATTGAAATCCCTTATGACTTTTTGATGACAGGAAGCTATAGAACATGAACAGTAGAACTCTTTCATAATTTCTAATGAAATAACATATTTTCTCAAAATACTCCAAAGGCAGCAATTCACATCATAAGCTAATGGTCTGTAACATCTGATTTTGAAAATGTAAACATTTCTTTGGTTGTAAGGCTGCCTAAAGCTTTTGAAACAACTACCCTTTTGAAAAAGTTGAACTGTCTTGGAGGAACTTTATTGATATGATTAACATTAAGTGTTCTTTAGTCTAACTGGTTAATGAATTCTACAGCATCTTTTAATTCTAAAAACTAAAAAAAAACACTGCCCAAGAGTTTCCTAAAAGTAGAGATATCAGAGATGCAAGAGGGAGAATGCATTAGAGGTGTTAAGTGGATGTTGGTAGTGTTAATTTGTAATAATATAACATTTCTGCTTTCATTTACATCAGTATATGAACGCTCATAATTCACCTGTTGAAATCTTGTTATTTCCAGATGTGCTTTCACTGTCAGGGAAAAAGGACATGCTCTTGTCAGATGGAATATAAACTGATAAAAGGGTAGTACATGACATTCAGCTGTCTTTTCCATTACCACTGGATTTGCAGGTACTCTTGGTAACTGATGTTTCTTTATGTGTTTCCTTTGAAAGTGTACACTGAAAAAAATGTAAACAAATACAAGAAATAACCTGGAAAGTAGGCAACTACTAGAAATGATCTATGTATATTTACACAGAAACACCTGTATCCATTAAAAACTCCTTGCTAGTAAACAGTGAAAACCACACATTAGAGCAGTAGTAAATTTAAGCTTTTGAAACTGGAAATTCAAAATTTCCAGTTAAAATTACAAAATTAAGGGACAATCTATCCCCACAACATATATCAACTTTTCTTTTATTTAACCTGAAAATTTCAACTGCACATCAGGAACTATTATGCAAAATTGAAATTTACTGAATCTTCACATCAAAATGAACTATTCATTTTAGTCAAAAACAAGCAATTAAACTCAGTGCCTACATTGCATTTTTTCACATATAGATATTCAAGAGACTGGAGTAGATGATGTTCTCTTTTTCTTTATCATCTGTAATCAAGATGTATGGTACATCATTAAGGTATCTTTACGGTATCAGCCCTAGGGTATCAGTATTAGTGATATAACTGAAAGTATTCTCTAAAACTATTTCAGCAGAAATTCTAAGAGCACTGTAAACGTCACTTATCAAAAAACAGCCCTGTCCTGTATCCTTTAGCTTGACTCTTTAATACCTTTTACCTCAACATTTATAAGCCCTCATCCTCAACAGTATCATAATGACATGGAGTCCTAGAAGACTCTGGAGGCGGCAGTGACCATGACGATGCTTCTTGTTTCTCAGGGATGAACTGTTACCTGTATTTGCACTCAGTGGTTCACTCTTGCCAGGAGACTTCAAACAGACTCTTTCCATTAACCAAGGGAAAGTGAGTACAACAGTAACATTTCCAGCTCTTCTTTCTCCTATTTGGAAATCTGTTTCAACCAGCTCATGGCTGAAACAGGATTCCCAAAGACTCCTCAGTGCTGTTCTCTCCATGAACAGACTCAGTGCCTGCAAGCCTTTCTGAACTTCACATACAAGTAATTTGATTTAAAAATTTAAATGGTTAAACTGATCTGGACATTTTTAATCGGACAGTAGATAGCAGACTTCCACATAGAATTACTTTTTTAGGAACGAAATCCACTTACTACCAAACTGATTAATCTAGTTACTAAACAAAAAATGTTACTTTGTTTTACACATGTAGAGCAAAGAGAAGAAGGCTTATTTTAAGGTTAATAACTTTGCTATTTTAAAATTGGGACTTGCAGTTTTACTTAATTTTATTCTATAAGGAAAATAATAACTTTAGTTGAAGAACTGTTAGTAACACAAACAAAAATTTTATTTCATTTGCTATTAAAGTCAACACTGCTATTTGTGTTTGCTTGTACATATACTGATTTTCATTGTTTTATTTTTTTCTTTTTTTTTTGG
>VXAA01003146.1:309230-320272 GCA_013399115.1 Anseranas semipalmata
AAAAAACCCAAAAAAAAAAAAAGCAGCCCAAGTTAAAAAAATGAAAAGAAAAAAATCAAAAACCCTGCCTTTTTTTTTTCATTTTTTTTTTTTTTTTTTTTTTTTTTTTTTTTTTTTTTTTTGGGGGGGGGGGGGGGAGTTGTACATACAAAATTTATTAAAATATAAAGAACTGATTAGGGGATGGATTGAGTTTTCTTTCTAGGAACACTGTGATTCAAAATCACATTTTCATATCGTAGTCTTTACATTTTCCATAAAGATAGTCTTGAACTTTTTTTTTTAAAGGCAAAATATTGCATTGATTTTCACCTTTTTGTACATTTGATCATAGAAACAAGATAAGTATATAGATATTTTTCTTTGTGCTTTCAACATAACTAATTAATTTAAAGAAATGCCATGAACAAAAATATTAAAGACAAGATATAAACATTTACCTCTGCCAGACAGCTGTCTTTCAGTAAACCTGTCCTGTCTTACTTAGGTGAAGACTGCTTTTAAGGTAACGAGTAATAACATCCATTTAAGCACCTGTCATCTCTGTGTGGGCAGCACCATTTGTCTGTTAAAGTGCTATAGTCAAATCCTAATGAACTGCAAGCTCATGCAAATTTTTATTTAAAGGTAGTTGGAGAAAAGTCGGTATACATTGGCTGAAACAGTGATACATTGGATAATGACAAGAATCCTAATATTTGCTTCTGGAGGTTGGAAATAATATAACAGAACCAACCTACATTGGCTACCCCGTAATACCTAGCTTTTATTTCACTAAAAAATTGGAGAAAATTAATGGAGAAGAGAGAAGAATTTCTTTGCTAATACCTTATATCCTGAAATGGTTCATGTTAATGGTTCAAATTAATAGCTTGTTGAGCTCTCCATCTTCCTTTGCAGTCTGGCAGGAACAGAGATATTATTAAATCTGACAGTTTAAGAAATCAGCCTCCAGAGGTCTGTTTCTCTGGGTGTCAGTGACCCATGGCATTCCAGGCTGCTTGTGATTTGGCTTGTATTTTTTCTATTTATTTCTATTTCTTTTCAGATTGGCCAAAGTTAGGTAACAAATATGAATTACGAAAGGGATTGAATTTAATTTTAGTTCACTGGGTAGACAGCAAAAGAAGGTGAGAAAAGTAAATTTTCATTCTTTACATTCTATTCAGAAGTGATATTGGCAGAAAAGGAAAGAGGTGGCATGGAGTTATTGAAGAGATGTTAGGGCTTATTTCACTTTCTTGTTTTTTTGTTTGTTTCATTTGCAATGCCTAACCTTTTTTTTTTTTTTTTTAATTTCAAGGTATGTATTTCACCCATGTAAGAGAAGTTTTAAGTCGTCTACATTTTTCCAAATTGACTTAATAGGCAAAAGAATTAGATATAACTGAGAATTTTGAGATGAAATTAATAGATTTAACAAGTGACTTAAAAGAAATTGAGAATGGCAAAAAATTCTTAATGCAAAAATAAATTTTACTGAAATAGACAGAAGCAACCTGTGCAAATTAGAAAGGTATGAGCAATAATGAATGCGGTGCTATAGGCATATATATGCAGTGCAGTAAAGATTTAGTTTTATACAATTTTATCTCAGAAATAAGAAAGGCAAAAAAGCATGACACTGTAAGTAAATTATATTATAACATTTTAAGGTTTATGATTTTAGTAAATATAACTGAGGTGTGCCCAGAAAAAAAAGGTGATAAATGATTATATCTATTCTATAATGCAGTGGAGGAATGGACTATATAGAGAGATTAAAGAAAAGAAATACGAGTTTTAGGAAAAAGCCTAGGAAAAAAAAATCAATGGAATAGATACACGACACATAATCCTTTTTAAAAAAGCAGAAAAAAATAATGACATACCATATAGGAAGTGAAGTATGTGTGGAAGTATGGAAGAAATATCATCATGTTTGAATTAATACAATACCCTATTATCAAAGGAACTGAAGACCATGTTGATAGCATTATTTCATGTTCATGGAAATAGTGAGAGATACATGCACACATAACAAATCTTGCAACTTACTAGAAATGTATGCGTGACAGTTAGTATTTGATTGTGCTAACCAGAACACTTTTGGAACTCATGAAAAAATGCTGATGTTGTATTGTAGAACATCCATAGTCATCTCAGCAGCAACAGATCATTCTGGATAGAAATCAAGCTATAAAAACAGCCAATGAATATTATCTATTTACACAAGGCAAAAGAGAAAAGCAAAAGTACAGATACTCTAAATTCTTCAAAGTCAGATGCAGTCTCAGTCATAATTTTTATTCTTTACAGCGAAACCAAAATGTTGCAGCTAATAGTTCATTAACATTTCCTTCATCAAAAAAAAAGAACAAAGACTAGGGCTTTATGAGGCTATGATGGCAGATTAGAGCAGAGAAGATCTAGTGAATGTTTACAAGAAGCATAAACCTTGTTTCTTCAGGAAAAGAATCTCTTGGGTGGGGAAAGATCACAGTGAAAAGCCTGTTAAATTACTGGCAGACCTTTTTAACATACCTTTGTTTTCAGAAAAAAAAAAAAAACACACAAAAAAAAACCCAAAAAAACAAAACAACAACAACAAAATGATCTTAAAAGATATGACCATTGTTTAATATGAATTTCCTACACATCAGAAGTACAGACACATCTGAAAAAAGTTGTAAGAATCCTTTCTGTTGCCCATGAAAAAGGGAAATAAATAATAATGATAAAAAAATGTTTAGAAAAAAAGAGTGGGAGATCTTTAAGTGTCTTCTTTTCAGTTAATGGAAGATTCTGTTGGAGATTCAAAAGGGTGAAAGAGAACATAAAGTACAGTCAGAAGCAGAAAATTGTCCCACTTAAAGAAAAGCATTTTTATGATTTTCTCTGATTTCCCCATTTTAAGTGTCATTATGCATATTGGAATATTTTATTAAATAGTATTGAAATTTAATTTAATTCATTAAAAATTATTATATTAAGAGTGTCTTGCTTGGCATGACTCTCACTTTAAAAAAAGTAATAGCATGGAATCAAAAGATGATAATTTATCTCTGAAGAATGAGGAGTTCTGTGAAAGACTTCTTCAATTTCCTAATTTTGTGAGTTCCAAAATATTCTAAAAAAACTTTATTTCTGAAAAACAAACAGTGAAATAAAGGTCTATGCAGAAAGAAAACAGATTCTTATGCTGAAGATGCTGAGGTACTAACACATCCCCTCCTCTGGATATGGTAATTCTCAAAAGCAGTCTTTGAATTCTGCAAATTATAGTGGACTCGTAAGCATTAGAACAGAGGTCTCCTGTTCATGGCTACAGGCAAAATGTTTGATCCTCTGACATTGTTCATTGCCACAGGAAGTAGAAAAAATATATTTAGGCACTCATCCAGGTTAAACAAAGTGTGATGTTGCTCACAGCACACTGCTTGCTCAGTGTTGCTGCCTAGAGGCAAGAGCCACAGGAACCACTGAGCTACCATTGATTTAACATGTTTCCATAAGAGGAAATGTCCTACAAATGTACTAAAACCATAAGAATGGCTAACAGAACCCATAAGGAGTAGAATGGTAAAGATTAAGATCTTAGACGTGATCTTTAAATACATAAACCAAAGAATCTCGGGTGAACCTGTGTTTCTGCTGCATTTGCCCAGCGTGGGATGTTGCTAAAGTTTTATGTCCAGTAGATGTAGGACGATAAAAAACTTCAAACTAAGACGGAAATGCATTAACAGGGCAATTAAGAACATGAATAACATATCCAGACTTCTGATGGATTCTTTATCGTTGATGGTTTTAACATCCATGCGGGAAGAGTTACTCGTTCACTTATTTGATACACATTCTAGTTCAAACTAAAATTAGTTCAGAAAATTCTGTGTTAGCCTGAATAAGGAAGGGAGTGGAATAAAGATTGAAATGAATTTGTTTTGTTCCTGAAAGTGGGACAAATCTAAAGGTGAAAAGAAAATCTCTGAGGTAATTTCTGCCTATTGAACAATTTCTTGCTAACAGAGGCTAAGTGAACATCTTTTTTCAAATGTAGGTTTCTCTTCTTCTTCAAATGTAGATTCCTCTTACACATTAAACTTTCTCTCTTGATAGTAGTATGTACAATTTAGGACAAATAATGGCCTTGTTTCTCATATAAAAATCTTTGCTCTTCCTGATCTTTTTGTATTCCATATATCTGTACCTATTAAAGTATAATCTAAGTGGATTACTAGATAAAATTGAAAAAATAAGGATAACTTAATCAAAATATTTAACTGTGATTGGTTGCTTCCCACCTTCACACACACACACTAATGAGTATAGTGTTTTTCCTCAGCACTAAAGATGTTGTTTGCTTGTTTGATAAATCAGTGTTCTGGTACTTAATTTTTATTGAAATCTAGATTTCATGAGTTTTAATTCCTGCGTATATTTTAGGATCTAGATGTTTTCTGGTGAAATTACTTGTTTTAATCATATTTAGTTGGCGCTTACATTAAGCTTTATTTATGGCCAGACACCATCCCGAAATCATGGATTGCTTTAAGAGTGCGTTTTAGGCAACTATTCAGATTCAATGAAAATAATATGGCATCATCATTATATAGGGTTATTTTCTGCTGTGTTCTTCCAAGTTGGATCCCTATGATGGATTCATTTGGTCCTACCCTCCTTGCAAAATATTTTGTGGTCACTGCCAAAAGAAAAAGACGCAACGTACATGCCTTGTTCCTTTCTGCAATTCAAACAAGAAAAAAATAACCTCATTGATTTAGGCAGATGTTTTTAGCCTTAAATAAAGACAAACAATCCATTCAATTACCTGGGGGAGTGGGAAAGGCAGAGTCCATATAGGATGAGGCCTTAAATAGGATGTTCTGCTCTGTTCTGTTATAGGTATATTGCACTCAGGGAAAGAAAAATAAGTTGTTTAATTTTTTATCTGGCACCATGAACAATTCTAGCTACATTGTGAGTGTCTTTGTACATTGTGACTTGTGAAGTGTCTTGTCCTTCGGGAATGTACTTTGAACCATGCTTAAGTGAAAGGAGATATGGATTTTAATTGGGCTGATAGTATTTTTCTGATTCTTTTCTTACAACTCACAGTGATTGGGCTTGTTAAATCATCACTAGGTCAGGACTTTATAGAAAAGGAGAGTGTAACAGAATGAAGGGATCTCCCCAAGGGAACTCCTGAAACACCCAGCAAAATTCACAGGTCCACAGGACCTGGAGTCAGAAAGGTCACAGGACCTTTGCTTCAGACTTGCTATTGGGCTTATGTCTCTTTCTCAGTTATTTTATTATTTTTATTATTATTTTTTAATCTAGAAAACAGCCCAGGAACAGCCTGTCATTTCTAAAGATGTGTTTAATAGCTTCAGAGCCTGGAATATCTGAAGTGCTGAAATGTTTTTAAGGTAAACAAAGAAAAGTTTCTTATTTGTATGCAAAGTTTACCACATTTAGTTGGTGGGATAATCTGGTATCTTTGACTTTCTCTAGCTTAAAAGTCATTCTTTTATTACTGCTATCTTTTTTTTTTTTTAATGAAATATCTGCTTTGCATGCATACTACATATTGAGGTTTCCTCTCTCATTAGCATGTTCAGTCTCACCCTAATGTAGACAACTCATGATACACTCTTTGATAAATCTTTTTGTTCACATGCTGATGTATCTGTACCTTTTTATCTCCTGGTCTGGCTTGATGTTTATCTGGGTTCTTCTCTATTCTTCTTCATCAAGCAGGAGACAGTGTTCATTGACTTTATATAGAGATTTCTCTTATTGACTTTGGGCAATATCCAGATTGCTTGCTTGAAGTATCTATGTTAATTCCCTAAAGCCTGGATGTTAAGTACCTTGTCCCTCACTGAAATCCTAGAGTTCCTAAGTCAAACGCCTCACCTTTTTTTCTTTTCTTTTTGTCCGGGGTGTGTGTGGGGGGGTGGGTGATCTCTTCATCATTCTCATGAATTTCAGTTCTTTTCTACTTGATATTTATGGGTAACTAAATGGGCACAATTAAATTAGTCTCAAAAATAACTATTTTCTCAAAAAAATTTTTTTACTTTTATCGTTGTAAAATTTTTGAGATATACTTCATAAAACATTTAAGGTTTGCTTTGGATTTAGTTTTTATTAGGAAAATATAGTGAGGTCACAATTATTAATTACCATTTAATTACCAGTTATTAATTAATTAATAAACAGCCCCATAATTTCTTCCTCACATGTGAATGGCAAATATAGGGCTGGGTAGAGATTCCATACTAGTCCCCATGACCACAATTTATTAGCTGTATGGACGACCAGCCTAGCTGAACTTTACTAATTAAGGTACCCATGAAGGTCTAACTAGTCTTTGCCTTAGCTTTTGTTAAACATCATCAATAGAAGAAATAAAGTCCCTCACTGATTCTACATGAAAGATTAAAGTGATATGGGCCCTGATTCAGGAAAGTAGATTTACTTAGCCACCTTTCAAAATTAAAGCTGTAAAGTAAATGAAGTAAATGGGACCATGTTCATGTTATTATTTTTTTTCATGGAAGAAATTAATTTAAAAAGAACAAGGTATACAAATGAAAAGGAAAAAAAAGAATCTAATTTCTCATTCTCCTAAGCAAATGATTACATGTTCTACATGAATTAGGACAATTTGCTAAATTAGGACCGGATAAGCCACACAAGATTTTGTCAGATTTGAAAAAGAATTATTCAGACAGTGTGGAAATATAAAATTAGCTTATGCCACATTAATTTAGTCAATGATTTTTTTCTGTCTCCCATGAGTGTTGTGAGACAATAATTATCTCATTCTCAAGTAGCCGGACATACAGTAATTTAAACTATCCAATTTAACTATCTTTGTTTCTTTGCTAATCATTTTAAATTATAGCCATTAATTAATTTGAATATATCAGATGTGAATAGAAATCAGTAGTTTTGAGCAGTATTTTTTGTGTAATGTACAGTATGTTGTAATTAAAGCTAGATGAGCTCTTTTAAAAAAAAATAATAATTCCCTTAATTTGTCATATATGAGCACATGGTGAGCTTAATTAATGTCAGTAGGGTAAAATCAAACATTTTAAAGTGCTAATTTAGGATAACAGAATATGAGCTGCTGCAATTCTGAAATGTTCATTCATTTCTAATTGTGTGGTTTGTTTCTGAAGCATTTCATTGTTTTAGGCACAGAACAATTGAACTTGTAGGAGGAAGTGGTGAATAATATTTTAAGATACACTTTCTGGTTGTCTGAAAGCATAAGGGCCTTAAAGATTTCAGACAAATATTATAAATTATATTTAGCAGACTATAATCAGCCCCGTGTTATCTGGGGAAATAGAGCACAGTTGGAGCAATTACTACAAAGATCGCTACAACAGGGTTCTACCAGTCTCCAAGCAGGAGAGCAGCCTTTGCTGCAACACTGTGCTAACAAGTTATCCCTGTGGTGGCTTGTCTATTCAGAAAGTTTCCATCAAATCCATTTCAAGGACAAGTAATTTTTGCACTCTGTTTTCATTCTTCAGGTTTCTATTTGAGTTCCAGTGTTTCTGGATTCAAAACTGGCTGAACAGCTGGGCCTAGAGGGTGGAGGTCAGTGGCAAAAAGTCTAGCTGGAGGCCAGTAATGAGCAGGGTACCTCAGGGGTCAATAATGGGTCCAGTCCTGTTTAACATCCTTATTAACAATCTGGATGATGGGGTAGAGTGCACCCTCAGTAAATTTTCAGATGACACAAAACTGGGGAGAGTGGCTGATTCACCAGAGAGCCGTGCTGCCATCCAGAGGGACCTCAACGAGCTGGAGAGGTGGGCTGACAAGAATGTCAAGAAGCTTGACAAGAAGTGCAAAGTCCTGCACCTGGGGAGAAACAACCCCAGCTGGGAGTTATTCAGCCAGCTGGACCACTCAGCTGAAAAGCAGCTCTGCAGAAAAAGGCCTAGGAGTCCTGGTGAACACCAAGTTGAACATGAGTCAGTGATCTACCTTCACTGCTAAGAAGGCTAACAGTACTCTGGGCTGCATTAAGCAAAGTATTGCCAGCAGGTCAAGAGATATGATCCTTCCTGTCTACTCAGTATTGGTGAGGCTACATCTGGAGTACTGTGTCTAGTTCTGGACTCCCCAGTACGGGAGAGACATGGACATACTGGTAAGAGTCCAATGAAGAGCCATGAAAATTATGAAGATACTGGAGCACCTCTCCTATATGGAGAGGCTGAGATCTGTGACTGTTCAGCCTGGAGAGGAGGAGGCCTAGGGGAGATCTTATCAACATGTATAATTACCTGAAGGGAGGGTGCAAAGGTGATGGAGCCAGGACAAGAGGCTGTGGGCACAAACTGGAACACAGGAGGTTCTTTCTGAACATCAGGAAGCACTTAACTCTGTGGGTGACTGAGCACTGGCACAGGTTGCCCAGAGATGTTGTGGAGTCTCCTCCTTGGAGATCTTCAAAAGCCTCTTGGACACGGTCCTTGGCAACCTGTTCTAGGTGGCCCTGCTTGCACAGGTGGGGTGGGCCAGATGACATCCAGAGGTCCCTTTGATACTCAATCATTCCATGATTCTGTGACTAGCTTGACCCAGCCCCCAGCCAGGCACCTGGGTGATTCTGTGGTTCTGGAAACATGAAGAGCCATCCTTCCAGTGTGCAGCCAACTTCTGGTGAACATAGGTTATTAAGTTGTGCTGACTCTGATACAATTATGACTACATCACCTAGTCAAGTTAGCTCTATTTTTGTGAAGTTGTTTAGTAATTAATAATTTTACCAAAACCTAAACTGGCTTTCACAGGACAAGCATCACTGTCTCACTGTATTGATGGAATTGTCTATCTGCCATTAGGGTAACACACTTTTTGACAAAGTGTGTTTGGCTGTTCAAGGGCTCAGGGTCTGCTTCATTGCTTGCTGCATGGTTTAGTATATGGTTTCTTCAGATGTCCTACAAAGTAACCTCAATTTTAAATAACCTCTGTTTCACTTTTGTTCACAGTTTTTTTTTTTTTTTTCTCCTGTGTGATAGGAGAAAAGTAGACAGGAGCTGGATACTGCAAGCTAATTGCAGATCATTGCAGTTATTACTTTCAGAAGTACATAATTTTGTACAATAAACATAAAGAGATGGCTCACTGGCTGAAGGCTGATTATGATACTGCCAAATAGCAGGTTCAAAATATCACGAGTCCTACATCACAAGAGTTAAGCATGTGACTCAGAACAGATCCTTCTTAAACTTATAACTTGAACAGACTTCACTTACTACAAGAATATCTTTCAAAACAGTTTCTAAAAACAGGGTCTGATTTGTTCTACTCTGACACTGTGAATTTTCCTTAGAAGTTTTCCCAGAATTTTGCATATTTCTTAAATGATCTGATTTTCACTGTTGTTTTACATATTTTATGGCTGAGCTTTCTTCTTCATTGATAATTTGATTGCAGTAGTGCTGTGTACACTTAGTTGTAAAATTCTCTGGAAGCTGTTAGAACGAATACTGCTATATAATGAAGATAGTATTATTAACATTATTTCTGGAAAATCACAGCAATCTTCACTTAAAGTATTTCAGCCAAATCAGTGACCTTCTGATGCATGACTGACAATATAGTTTGCAAGAAGTTTTTCTACCACTGAAGCTGATGTATTTTCCCTCTGTAATCTGTGCTAAATAATCTCATTTAAATTAATTTCTAAGGGTAATATTTTGTCAGCCCAGAAGAACAGCAGAGAAACCAATGCCTTGCATTGAGAATCTCGTTATCTTCTGTATATTTTGTCTTGTTCACAAGAGGGGAGAAAAGATTAAGGTTATACTAGGGCCAAATAAGGATAAGGCTCTTCAGCTCTTTTCTTGCAGGAGGTTCTCTTCCAGAATTGTGTTAAAAGTTAGTATTTTAGCACAGTACCTGTACTGACAATTAGCACCATCATTTCCTCAACATGTTCCAATGCTATGGTGTACTCTATAACTTGTCCTCCTCCACAACTGTACAGGATCAATAAAGGTTTCTATGACAATATAACTTTACTATCCTTAAAAATGTCTGTTTTTAACTGAAGACTTTATGATAGGAATATAAGGAAAGTAAATTTAAGGGGGAAAACACAGAGACATAATAAAAAATGAAATACTAGTTCTGGGCATGATAGTTCTTTCTTCCCTCTTCTGTCAAGCCAGGAATGCTGTACTTGCTCTCTGTAACCTGTTATTGCAATTTTTCCAGCTAAACAGAAACAGAGACATCATAAATTCCCCCATAAGCAGTTCTTGTGATAGTTCAACCCAGTTTTACAGATCCAAACATTTCGATTAAGATCAGGAAAAAAACATTCCTATTTAAGTACTCAACTGACCTAAATCTCCCCAACTTTTGAAGTTCCTCCAACTTACAAAAAAATACAATAATTGTTTAGAATACAACAGCAGAATTCAAAGAGGTCCGTTATATTTCAGATGTAATTGCTTTCCAGGCATTAACAAACATCTTTTCAGAAATTGATGATAAGGCAAATAAGACATCGATTTGTAGCTTTTTCCTTCCTTAACACAAATTTTATGGAAAGCAAAATGAAATATTTTAAGTCCATGTACTCATTGCTTGTGGAAAAATCATGGTATGAATTAATAATTTGGCTTGGTGATAGAAACACAATAACTCTATTACAAATGGGATTTTCCTTAGGTTTGCATAAGGGCAATTTGAGGACAGATTTAGCAATAAGTATTAAGAGAAGTTTTTTAGTTTTTTAATCTCTGAAAAACTTTGGTGTGCACGTTTATTTTAGCGGTCCATTTTTGATATATCTTATACCCATGAGTTAACAAGTAAACAAATAAAGCCAAACAAGACTAGATCTCTGTTACAAGAGTCTGCAATGTGAAGGCTGAAATGTTTTGACTCAGTTCTCATTCAATGTACCACTTATTTCTTGTATCGTTGATATCTGCTGACTTCAAAATATAGTTTTAAAATCATTGAAAGCAATACATATGTTTCCAAGTGACTTTAATTTTTTTTTTTTTTTT
>VXAA01003146.1:321566-334462 GCA_013399115.1 Anseranas semipalmata
ATAATCTGCTCCATGAGCTTCCCCAGCACCGAAGTCAGACTGACAGGCCTATAGTTTCCTGGGTCCACCCTCCGGCCCTTCTTGTAGATTGGTGTCATGTTTGTTAGCCGCCAGCCGACTGGGACCTCCCCTGATAGCCAGGACTGCAAAGCTACTATTTTTGCATAGTTCCCCACTCGTTGCCCTTCCTGTGATTCTCTGAGGATGTCATGATAAGACATAGTGTATAACTAGACAAGTTTTAGTGCAAAATTATTCTGACCTGAGCTTATCCACTTATACTTTACCACTTTGTTACATTGAAGCTTTGTTAAAAAATAGTAATCAGTTTGCAGACATGGTAAAAATAGGATAACTTAGAGCTTTGTTTAGCTCCACATCTCATACTTCATACATAGGTCTACTCTCTGACAATAATTCTCTTTTTTGCTAAGTAATGCAATCCCATAAAAAATAATATGACACTATGGTTTTCCATTATAGAATGTATAAAAATAAAGATTACACATGTATTCTCCTTTCAAGATAAACTATTTTGTTATTTGGAATATGGGGTATCTATAGCCCAAAACAACTGAAATAATTCAAAAATATTTATGCCATCCAAATCACCAGCTTTGGCCTAGAGCACTCTCATTCTGAATCTGATTTTTATATTTACTATCAAACAACATGTTGATTTGATCTGGGTAGTTTAAAAATATACTGGGCTTGATCATCGCTACGCCATACTCTGCATAGAACCACTAGAGTTAAAACTTTATTAACTGACTATGCCATTATGTTGCATGAAAGTGAGAAAAAAATAATCATATAGACCAAGTGGTTTGATGTGGTACATTAAAGCTGCTACAAAATTTGTCAATTTTGTTTTCAATTTGTTATTTTTAGACCACATATTCATTCATTTCACCTCCAAAATGAGAAACTTCAGTTATTACTGCCCCCCCCCCAAAAAAAGGAGCCATCAAGGCAGCAAGAACTCTTCAAGATCAATATCAGAAATGTATTAAAATCACTGTGAAAATATCTCAATTTGGAAAAAACGTAATAAATGACAGGTCAGTTAGTTTGCTCATGGAAGACAGTCCTGTAGAGTTGCACCTCATTGCTGACCAAGAAAAAGCTAGGAGAAGAAAGACATAAAAGATTTTGCTGTTAATTATCAGCCAAAGGAAGAATATTCCTTTGACAGAAGGAGAGAAAGAAGAGAAAGGAGAAAAGGACATTTATAGAGCTCTGGGGTAATAGACTAGTAACATTAGCATTTATGAAAAAATGCCTGCTTCAGTAGATTCTCCCTTTTGATCTACTATAAGTGAATGCTTTAAAGAACACTCAGTGACATTAATATAAGATTGATCAAAATTTCTCGTAAAAGAGAAAAATAGTTTTAACTCTCTGAGGGTTTTAAACAGCAACTTTCATTACCCGAGAAGTTTGAATTTTGTATTAAATTTAAAAAGATTGTTTGCAGCTGAAAATCAACATTTTCTTAGGAATAAAGCAAAACAAACAAAACAAAAACAAAGCAAAACAAAACAAAGCAAAACAAAACAAAAACTGTACACAATTTCTGCATTATCTGTTACCAGCACCTTACTGGGAATGTTCTCTGGTTTTGTGTCTCTGTTCTACCAGCCTGGCCAAAGAGGTTCACTTCCCAAGATGCAATGCAGCCATGTGGCTGTTCATCTTCACCTCTCAAAAAAAGGAAAAAAATAATGCAATAAAGAAAACAGAACATGAAAAGAATAAGGTTGTAAGGGATTCAGTTTAAACTTTCACTCAGCAGTGTTATGGTTTGACCTTTAACATGAAACATACTTCTAGGGGAGATTTCTATCATCTCTGCAAGAATAAGATTCAACAAAATGTATTCAATAATTTATATTGTAGGATATTAACACATTCATTTCAGTGATAATTTTAATAAACAGTAGAATCATGGAATGTTTAGGATGTAGTGGACCCCTGGGGATCATGTACTCCTGCTCCCCACCCAAAAGCAACTAGACCAGTTTGGTCAGGATCTTGTCCAGGTGAGAACTGAGTACCTCCAAAGATGGAGACTTCACTGTGTTTTATCCTGTGTTTGACCACCATCACAGGAACTTTTTTTCTTTAATTGGAATTTTTGTGTTGCAGTTACAGTAATATGTAACCTGAATGTTTCTTTACGTATGCATGTAAATGTTCCTATATATTTATATGCATATATGTCTGTTTAATTCATATTTATGAATTGTCATGAACTAAGTTTTTTCCTATAACTATTGTTTATCTCAAAAGATGAACAGTTTCCTGCTGACAAAATAAGTAGGCTTCATTTATGAAAAAATAGGGCTGAAGGTGCAGCACAGTGCTATGGTTTATAAATCTGCACCATTGTGTTTTCTGTTCTTTTAGCCAACAGTGCACAAAATGAGATTTTCAGTACTGTTCTAGTTTCCTTCTTAGCTCTATAGGAACACAGCAAATCTGTGATTTTTTCAAATAGCCTGAGGCTTAAAGTAGATTAACACTTTACCAATGCTTCCATTTCCTAGAAAGTTTATTTTCTTTGTAACTGGGTTTGAAGGCAATGGAAGGCTCAAGGGCTTGAGACAACACCTACAGTATATCAGAAGAGATACACTTATTTTTTGTCAGAAGTGAAAGAATTACACCATCATTTCAAATACATTTAATTTCAAGGTATTATAGCAAAATAATAGAATGTCAACAATGTATTAAATTACTAATATTGATTTTAATTTATTTTCTGTGAACTGAATGCTGTCCATTCTACTCTGATAAATCTGCATAATAAGTAAAAAATACTCAAAAGCAATAACTGAAATCACTCAGTTTGTTGCTACTGGCTCTATCTCTGTTTCTAACTGTGACAACTGCCAGAACTGTCAGTTTGGATCTAACTTGTATACTGTTATACGACTGGCTGTGAAACTGAGATATACCATGAAAAAGTGAGAAACTGCCCTGTTTTTGACCTGGGAAATAGGGTAAGAAAAAATAGCTTATGGTAAAACTTAGAGGGGTTGTTTGATTTTATTGTAATTTATAGAGATTTGAGACTATGGTGTATCCATGTATGTACATATATATACTCACCAAAAGAGTAATTCACACTAGTGACGCCACGTATTCAAAGCACTCAGCCTAAATTCAAACTCCATATGTCACAACTGCAGCATAATACAGCATTACAATAGGTAGGGAAAGCATTTTCTGTAACTGTAAAATTGGACTATTATGAAGAAAATAATTAAAGATTCGGGAGACAAGAATGAGAGCACCAAAGAAATCCTGATCATCTAGCTGAACACTCACTTCAGTGAAAAGCATCGTGAATTCCTGCCACTTCATCCTGTACTTCATCTGATGAAAAATTACTACAAAACACCTAAACATTCCTTCAAAGAAAAAACTGAGAACCTCTGAGCCTGCCTGTCAAGACACAGTTATGCGATGGAATTTCAAATCCTTCCCTGAACAAGAGTGCTTTTAGCGTGTGTATAGAAAAGAAAACAAAATCTGTCAAGGACTATTAAACACACAGATATAAGTCTTATGAAGTTCCTGAGCCATGAAGTCTTCTAGGACGTCACTGTATGCTTGACCTCTTATAACATTCTTTGCTAATCTTTCACTGTTGGGCACTGTCACAACTTCATGTGATATTCACCCTCACCTTTGGTATGAATTTTAATCAATGGGTTGTTGGAAAAAAGACACACCTCCATCCCCATTTTTTTTTTCTTTTTTCATGAAAATAAAATCTTTCTTAGTTTCCCTTGTACTCCATGATAAGGAGCCAGGGTGACTCGTTTGTGATTGTGGATTTCACTAACTGACAGTGAACTATCACGTTTAGAACAAAACAAAACAAAAACAAACAAAAATCTTTTGCAGAAGAGTGCACCCTTGTGAAAGAGAAGGAAAACCTGTATGAAGAGAGTTCATCACTAACTAGGCTAAGAAGAGCTATTGAAGCAGGCTACAAAACAATTAATATAGATTTATATCTGGTTCTGGACAAGCAAAGCAGTTACAACCTTTTAAGAAGCAAGACCTGAAAATAACCAGTCCAAAGTGGTACAGTAAGCATATGGGTTGCTACCAGTGCATAATTTATGCTTGACCCACAGTACTGTTCCCTGATCTACTTCAATGTGGGTGCAGGCTAGGGAAAACGGAGGAAGAAGCAGAAAGCTCAGAACATTAGCAACCCAATAGTAGATCAGTGCTTCTGGTTAATTTCTTGGAAGCTGATAGCCAAGCTACACCAGACTGCTAAACACCAGAATTGGTGATTGGTAAGCAATCACTCTAAATTCATTGTATTTCCTATATGCATGTTGCATATGTTGTTGCATATGAAGGATCATTGACTTGCTCTGGATGCATGAGAACTGTGTAAGCACAGTGTAGGGGGCCATATGCAACCCAGAAATCAGATTTACTTTGGAGATGAACACAAACAGATCCAATTCACCCAAGACTCATAGGCATGCTGATAATTCACTGTAAATTTGTGCCAATCATTCAAGCTATGTCCAAAAGCTGCTCAAAATTTTGAATAGACTGGGTACCTCCACACTAGCCACTGGTGAAGTCCAAGCGGGATAGACTAGGATTTGTTATAATTCTAGCATAATGTCTCTGCATTATGTGTTGACCATCAAAGAAGTTCACACTAGTTATACCTAAGCATATACCACGTCTCTACCTAGCCAATGGAAAGCACATTTTCACCCCAGATAACCTTGGCATTACAAACAGAAACCAGCTCATGTATAGAGAACAACTTGTGTCCGTACTGCAAATGGGGCACTCTAAATGGTGACCCCAACCTTACTTCTACCAGGAGGGAACCTGCAGTGAACACACCATTGGCATACTTAGTATATACTGCAGGGCTCCAAGTTTAAATGTCAGGAAAATCGCACCAGTGCATGAAGTTGCTAATGTAGATGCACTCATTATTGATACATGGAGTATTTATATGTATTTTGCTTCAAATTAGCCATTTGTAGCTGTATTTCCTAGACAGAAATATAGGAACAATGCACACCCATTACAAAACAAAATTTACAATTTAATTTAAATTTATTTTATTTTATTTTATTTTGCATTTTCACACCTTTCAGTTTCTTTTATTTTTGTTTGTTTCACAAGTGGAAAATAAAAATGGTTCTCTCTGTGTTTTAAGCTTTTTATCTTCTGTTATTTTCAAAAAGTGGGAAGTATAGAAAATGCACAAAAAAGTTGTCAAATACCTACTTTTTGTGTGTTTTAATTATTTTTATCTCATTACCATTAAGAAGTCAATATTTGATTCTTTCACAAACTGCAATATGCAATATTATCACAACTTGTTCACAATCTTGTTCAACTTATTCTTCAGTGACCTGGATGATGGAACAGAGTGCGCCCTCAGTAAGTTTGTGGATGGCACAAAACTGGGAGGAGTGGCTGATACACCAGAGGGCTGTGCTGCCATTCAGAAGGACCTGGACAGGCTGGAGCACTGGGTGGTGAGGAACCTCATGAAGTTCAACAAAGGCAAGTACAGGGTCCTGCACCTAAGGCGGAATAACCCCATGCACCAGTACAGGCTGGGAAATGACCTGCTGGAAAGCAGCTCTGCGGAGAAGGACCTGGGAGTCCTGGTCCCAGGTTAACCATGAGCCAGCTCTGTGCCCTTGTGGCCAAGAAGGCCAATGGTATCCTGGGGTGCATTAGGAGGAGTGTTGCCAGCAGGTCGAGGGAGGTGATCCTCCCCCCTCTACTCAGCCCTGGTGAGGCCACCCCTGCAGTGTTGTGTCCAGTTCTGGGCTCCCCGGAACAGGAGGGACATGGAACTCCTGGAGCGGGTCCAGCGGAGGGCTACGAAGATGATGAGGGGACTGGAGCATCTCTCACACGAGGAGAGACTGAGAGAGCTGGGCCTGTTTAGCTTGGAGAAGAGAAGACTGAGAGGGGATCTCATCAATGCATACAAATATCTGAAGGGAGGGTGTCAAGAGGATGGGGCCGGACTCTTTTCAGTGGTGCCCAGTGACAGGACAAGAGGCAACGGGAACAAACTGAAGCACAGGAAGTTCCGGCTGAATATGAGGGGGCAATTCTTTCCTGTGAGGGTGACAGAGCACTGGAATAGGTTGCCCAGAGAGGCTGTGGAGTCTCCTTCTCTGGAGATATTCAAAACCCACCTGGACATGATCCTGTGCAATGTGCTGTAGGTGACCCTGCTTGGCAGGGGGGTTGGACAAGATGATCTCCAGAGGTCCCTTCCAACCTCAACCATTTTGTGATTCTGTGATTCTGTAACTGCAGCTGATATAAAAGTACATATGGTGGCTGCATGCTTACAGTTGGCAAATGTCATTTTCATGGCAGCTAGAGTTTGTGTTTTAAAAAGATTTGAAATAAAACATTTATTGCATCTATAAAGAAGTGATATGTTTTAAACAGTCTTCTGCCTAAATAAAGTCTTCAGCAGTGTTAAGTTTGCTCTTTTACTTCCCCTTCTTTTATGGCTGTGTTGAAATATTTAAGTGATTCTCTAGGTCAATACTTCTGCCTCTTACCTCGGATGAACTACATTAGGTACATCTCAGTAGTCAATACTAGCACAGTAGACCTAGCTTTCACTGGTACTTCTCTCATGTGACCCTTATTTAGCACTGAAGTTAATCTGCTACAAAAACAGTGATAAGGTTTCCAGGTTTCTATGCCAATTTATTTCATGAAGTCATCATAGAATTACCACACTTAAGTTGATTTAATTTATTCTGAAGACTGGAGTCAACTATCGGGCAAGATCATAGGCAATAGCTGACGTGCAATGTTAGAACATGTGGGTTCACATGCAAAGCAACCAGATACTTCTTTGTCTTTTCTGATCCCAGTAGTCTAACCAGAGCCTATGTATATCCATTTAGGAAAGCACAGGACAAGAGCACATCAGAAGACTGGCAGGAGTGAATGACATCCTTCTCACACCCCATTTCTCTTGGCTGAGTTATGAATAAGGAGTGGGTAAAGTTAGGTGACTGGACATTCAAATTTGAGGTCTTGAAGGAATATATCTGGACTGCCATTTTGTCTGGATTGCCAATAGTAAATGTGATTTTTTCTCTCACTGCCTGAAAGAAACAGTCCTAATAATTTGCCCAGTTCAGCATAAAGCATGAAAGAGAGAATAAGACACTATCATTATTTCCCTTGCATGTCTCAGCATCACAGTACAAGGGATGTACTACCCTCGGAAAGAATATTAATGGCACCTGCCTTACGAATGGCTTCACTTTCACCTACTGTGATCTTCTAGTCAGTTAAAACATAGAGCTGGAATAGGCAGTAGTCTTATCTAGAGAGGTTCTTTCTTAATTATTCTTTCCAATGAACAATTTTTGATTGACATAGGAATGGTTGTAATATTTTTATGGTGGATTTTTATGTTTCAGTCCCTTTGCCTTTCCATTTGCTGGAGATATTGCAGGTATGAATGGGATAAGCTCCAGCTTATGCTGCCAGTGAATGAAATACAAACATCTGCACATAGCCCACAACTATGAAATACCTCATCTCGTTGCTTGTAGAGATTCTGTCTTAAATGTGGTTTGGCCATTTAAGCTAAGCAACTTTTTTATGTTCTTAATAAGAATATGTTAGCATAAGTAAGAATTCAGTATTGCCATGCTAGTAATTACTGTCTTGTTCCTTCACTTTCTTGTAATCAGATTCAAATTTGTGTTCTTATAGATATAGTGACACTTTTCCGAAGTCAATGATACATAAATCTACACATTTACTGCATTATGTACACTTCATGAAATCAAGTCATAGGCCATCTCTATAAAAATTCTGAGTATGCAACTGAATCAGAATATATCAGGATTTGTGGCAGAAACTTCCCTCCTCTCTCCATAAAATGCATTTCTTCTAATTGCAGTATGGTATTTAGGAACCAGATAAGGGTTGAACATTCAAAAATATATACATGCTTTTTAAAATAACTTGAGAACGCAGTACATAATGTATTCTGATAATTATATACAGACTCAGTAACATCGAGCTGCAGTCATCCAGAAATGTTGCCATGGTGTAATTTAGAAATAAAATAGAAATTTCTAGCATTTTGGTTGAATAGCAGAACTGAATTGAAACAGTGACTTGGCAAAGTCATTCTTCCCCTAGAAAACCACTAACAATCTGTGACCAAGTTCAGCTTCTCTAGGCAAAACCTTTGATTCCTAGCACAGCACATACAATCTATGCTTTAAAATAGTAATGGGAACATCTGCTAGCCTGGTGCATGGACAATAATTACTATTTTTTTAGTATGAAAACGTGTGCCTGACATCTTAAGATTTAAATTGGAACTGAAAACATATACTAATGAGAATGTCAGATACAGTTATTATCATCATAAGACAATTTGAATTAAACATTTAAAAAAAAGAAAAAATAACAAATGAAGCTGAAGGGGAACATTTAGTCTGGCCAGTGGAAAACAAACAAACAAACAAAGAAAAAAAACACTAAAAAAAGGAAAACAAAATCCATCGAAAACAAACAAACAAAAAGCAAACAAACAAACAAACAAAACCACAAATAAGTGGCTTTTTCTGTTAAAAAATAAAATAAAATAAAATAAAATAAAATAAAATAAAATAAAATAAAATAAAATAAAATAAACATAAAATAAAAGCTCCAGTCAAGTTCTGGTAACTGAATATCCTTTATGTTGAGAATGTAACTTGACATAATTTGCAGAAATTAACCACTATGAAATCAAGTTAAAATCATGTGAAAAACTGTGGTCCAGAAGTCCAAAGCAGAATCTCTTAGGTCTTAGGAATATTGGGTCTTTGAATTTATCCCTGAATATGGACAGGTCTCTTATAGTTTCCAGGATGAACTGGTTTCAAATGTACCCAGCATAATTTATTTTAGGTCAGACCTTCCTCATAATGGCTGATCTCAGATTTTCCAGACTGTTTATCTTGTTTAAGCAAGGGGCCTGAAACAAAAGAAAAAGATAGAGTGAAACAGGAGTTTGATAGTACCAGAAACTGGAGAAAGGAACCAAAGTAGGACTGACTAGCATTGTAAGCAAAAATAGATTAAATTATGAATGCTAACAGGTGGCACATAATTGGATGCATGTGTATGGGGGGTGAATGTCTGAAATTGAACTTCTGAACTCTAAAGCAGAGGTCTACTACCTGCTGGTGCAACTGGTGCCAACTGGTTGTCAATTTTGGTAATACCTGAACTAAACAAAAGTGATGCATTCTGAATCCCTCAAATAATAAAGAGGCATGAGACAGAACCACGAATTAGGAAGTGGATCATGTGCTATGCAGAATTATTTTGGTGGGAAAAATGAGGACTTGAGTTCCTGAAGAAGAGATGATGACAGAAAGGAAACTTCCTGAAAAGGGTGACTGGAAAAGAAAGCATGATAATACTGACTGGCAGAAGCATCCTGCAAGTGAGAGAAGATCCTGGCAATCAGAGAGCCGAGTAGAGACAAACTCTGGCAGGTAGTGTCTGGGACTGGTAGCTGCAAGCAGCTGCACAGCATGAACTGTTGGGCTTTCTGCCCAACCTTCCTGGGCCAGCAGGGACCTCCCAGCAAAGAAGGGAAGTCAAGACCTAGTGAATGCAGCACTGCGGGGGAACAGGTATGCAAGATAATCAAACAGGGTGAAAGCTCTAACCTTGGTGGTTCTTAAATCCCAATACCAAGCTCCACTACGGGCTGTCATTCATTCTGTCTCACACTTGACAGCTAAGCAAGAGCGCTTGAACTGGGAAATAAAAGCGAACCACAAAAACGATAAGAAACTTAGTTTTGCTACCTGTTAATCCTAAAGTGGCACAGATTTATTGCAATCCACAGATCCAAACATGACAAGGGTTCAGGAAGATTCTGCTTTAAGATTTCAGCCTTTTCACCTATTTATTTATTTATTTATTTTGATAGATGAAATACCACACAGAGGTATGGTAAAGATTTATAAAAGGGTTACTTGGTTCATGAGGTTCATAAGGTTTATAAAATTGAGCACATAAATGTTAACACATCAGAATTAAGATTTCTGGTGCAATCTGAATTTACCCTCCCCCCTGTGAGTATATAACATGCTAACTGTTCATGATATGACTCTTTTAACCATACACCAATGAAGCAATAGAAGCTGTTCACCATGAAAGTCCTGCAGAGGTTATGCAGAGTGCAGAGAATGGCAGAAGGGATTGCTGGACAAGAAAAGCTGTCTTGTATTTATGGGAGTTGATCATTGCCCCAGAGAAATGAATATTTTATCATAGTCAAAAAGTTGCTGTGTGATGCTTTTCAAGTCACTTAAACCAAACAGGTCACTCCTTTGGTGTCCTTCATTTTCTGGTTGCCTAACTAAACTTCCTGGAGTCTATTCTGCTGACTGCTTCAGTTACAGTAGAAGTTAGTGGGAGATACATTTGAATAGACAGAGCTAACATACAAAGCTAAATTTAGTCAATAAAGAATTCACAGTTGTCTGAAGCTGGCCATGCAATAGAAATGTTGGAACTGGATCCTTTCACATTTCCAATCTCCATCTCTGATGAGAATGACATCATCCCTAGTATCACAGGATGCTGAAAAGGTTTCTGTGATGTATTCTTGCATGATAGTGAAGTCAGAAGAGAAAAGTCTGTGAGGAAATGAATAGTTCTCAATAGGGATCTGGAATGTTAGTCTAGTAAATAACAAATGGGACCACACATGTCGAATAATGAAACATAAACAAAGTATTGAGCAGCTGCTCATTAAGTAATCATCATCCACTCTGTAATGCAAATGAAACATGGGTCCCCTGGAAAAAAAAAAATCATTTAATTAAAATTACATTGCAATTCATACAAATCAGAAACCTTCACAAAAGTCTGCTGAATGAATAGTACCCAGGTAATACACTTCCAGCATTTCCTAGTCTTCAGATACATGATTTTGCTTCTTCAGGAAAGTAATGTAACATTGTGGGTTTTGTGTGTGTGTGTGTGTTGCACGTGAGTTTCCGTGTATTTGTGTATTAAGTATAAACAACAGTTTATAGTTGAATAGGTTGTTAAATACAGAGAAATACACTTCTGATGAGGTTTCAGTCCCTGTCTTTTCTGTCAGTCTGATTTTCTACAAAAGCTGAGCTCACTTCTACTTTTCTTGCTTTGTGTCTTTTAACAATTGAGCTCCACTTCAGTGGAAAATAGAAAGTGAAGGCTGGGATTTGGGGATAAGTGTATTTGTGATCTCTCTTCCATCTGCACCATAAAACTGACATCAGAGGGGGCATGAAGCAAAGGGTGTCTGCTGCAGTTTCATATAAATCTATCCTATTCCTGTTAAACACAGAAAAAAACATTGCTTTATGCACATATTTATCCCACCTTAAATTCTGCATCATGCACTTCAACTGTACATAGCAGTGCTGATTAGATCTCTTACAAAATGCCAGTATAATAAGCCTAGTTACTTCAGATTCAACAGATGTTTTTTTTTTTCAAGATGGACACATGGCATTCATTATCATTATAAAACAAGTTCTTTAATACATTGTAAGTCTTTCCATGTCATTGTTTCACATCTCATATTTTGCCTCTTTAGAATATGTTGTATTATAATAATAAGGTTGTATTATATGTGGAACCTGTATCAACTCACAGTTCTAACACAGATATTTACGAATTTATTCTCTGTCTTGTTGTGCCAAGATATGGTATTGTAGTATTTTAAATATCTTACTTTCTGTCACATGGCCATAATACCAAGGCACTGGGCAGAGATCCAGGTCAAACTTAAGGGAGAAAAATCAAAGACACAGATTTTTTTGTCTTAAGTTAAGCCCTCTATTTAACTGAGATTAATAGAATTATCTCCATGCCAACAGACTTGTAGTTAAATGGTTAAATGCATTTGTTTTAATTAAAAAAAAAAAAAGAAAGAAAAGAGAAAAAAAAATCAGCTTTGCCTGACTTGACCTCTTACTTTGCTCTCATGTCAGTTCCGTTCACTCCTAACAGCTTTGTATGTTTATATAAAGTAGATGTAAAAACTCTCCAAACTAAACATAACCTTGTCTTCCTGTGAGCTGATTTTAAACTGTGGTTGAATGTCATGGCAGGTCAGTATTAGGTTTTTACTTGAGTGTATGTGATTAAAACACTTTGTGATTCAACCTTTCAAAAAATTTCTAAACATATAAATTTGATAGAAGTGAAAAGATACAGCCTGATGCTTAGGTACGAAGTCAAGCAAGGATCGAATAAACTTCTTGTAATCAAGGAATCCTCATTTAAACAAATTGATGCTCTTCAGTCACTTCCTAAGGCTTGTTCGTTTGTTGAGGGTCAAGACAGGTCAATTGGTGTAACCCAAACATTAAGACTTTTTCTTTCAATGTGAACAAGGGGTTTGTAAGCCTTAACCCTGCTTTATAGAGGGCGGTATCAGCATTGGTAAGCCATTATTCAGTTGACATTAGGCTGGTCAGGCTTTATATTTCTCCTACTCCATCATATTTGGTGAAGTTTGTCTAAGAAGTTTCTGCCCATCTGTTTGCATGCATCTCATGGCATACCTGAGCTAAATTAAATGCTCAGGTCCTAAGGGGCCATATTTGACTTTCAAGTTCTCTGGTTCAATTCTTCAGTTATGTTTGCTAAGATATAAACCATCACAGTTGCAAGTGACCTGCAACTTAGGTATACTCTGTTGGATTCAGAATGAGCTTCTTAAGCATAGCGATAAACAAAAAGCCCTTCAAATATAATTTGCCATAAGCAAAATGGTAATACTATCCTTTATCCAATTAAAACAAAAAAAAAAAAAAAAAGAA
>VXAA01003146.1:334496-364809 GCA_013399115.1 Anseranas semipalmata
GAAAGAAAGAAAGAAAGAAAGAAAGGAAGAAAGGAAGAAAGAAGGCAGGTATCTTGCAGGTATTGTCAACATTATTACTAACAGGAACTATTTCTCAAAAGTAATCATTATTTTGCCCACTTACAGAGGAGGAAATAAGGACATAGCCAAAGTTCCTGAAAGAATCTGTGTAGCAGGAAAATTGGAATATCCCTCCCAGAATGACTTTCAAAGATCAGCTTTGTCATTGGGTTCTTCCCCAGATGCATATCCTCCTTCCCATCATATATTTTTGCCGTCCATAGAACAGTGGATTTCAGAGCAGCAGTCTTATCTCCACAGGTGATCTTTCCCATATTGAGATTATTTCCTTCTTACATTAGCTGCTTTACTTTTAATTGTAAGCTAGGATCTCCCTAACTCCGGAAGGCCAAAATCTAGAGCAAAGTACCTAGCAACAACATTTCCATCTACTTACTGAAGAGGAAGAAAGAGCTTCCACTGATTTTGGACCAGGGACTGAATTGTGGGGCACAGATCAACAGGACTGACATTCATATAACATCAATTCTTTCCCTTACACCACTTTGTTCCCCTCAGGGAGACATTATTTTTTTCCATACATTTCTATAATAAGGTGTCACAGGTTCAGTGGTTTGTAGCATACACTTGATGTATGAAAATAATTAATATGCCACATATGAAAAATATTAAAAACTCATCTCTTTCATCCTCCCTTCCTTTTTTTTTTTTTTAACAGAATACAAAATGACATTTTTCTGACAATAATATTATTTCGTGAGCTGTAATTCTCTTTCCCATCCCCATTATATTTTTTTGGGCAGGGCGGGGGGAGGGGGAGGCAAAGTCTTCTACAACAAGTCTGAGATCTGAGAAATCCTTATAGCTTCATAACTACCACTCCAGAATCAGAGCAGAGCATGAAAATCTAAAACAAATGTGCCTTTCACAAATTGTTATGCACTTGTTATGTGCTATAATCTATTTGCAGGCTTCCTTTGCCCTAGTCGTCATTAGCATACCCCCTGGACAGTCAAGCACAGTCCTGAAGTCCATACTAGGGCTTTAAAGGTTTCTGGAAAAATGAACACTTTAAATCTCAGAAGAGCTCAATATTTAGGATGGTTCTTTCACCTCCAGCATTGGAAGGCAGAAACTTCCATCCGAAACATGAGTTGGTCATTCAATTCTGCGTATGTCAAAAAAAGGGGGGGGGGGAACACACATACTCCAACCAACTAATTCACATTCTCATCATAGAAAAAATATTGAAGACTACATTTTGCATTTTTCAGCTAGAAATCTCCAAGTACTTTATGAAGGAGACAAGAACTTCAGAAAACACGTACTCCATCTAGAAAAGAAGCTGGTGTTACCACTTCATGGGATGTGAAAATGTGAGCCATACTGTACAGTGCTAATGTAGCTAGTCCCTCAACATGTCACCTGCTAAATCTGTGTTGGCCCATTATCCCTATGTCACCTCAGTGTCATCATGAGTGAATACAGTCCTAAGTGGAAGGTAACTCTTCATGGTCCCTCCTAGTCTGTCCTAATCCTCCGTAGCATACTGTAGCTTTCTAATTTGTACTAACCATGTTTTGGAACTGGCACTTTTCTTGGGATTTTATTCTGCTTGATCACACCAGTACTTCCCCATGTAAACAAAGCACACAGCGGGTGATGATTACGATAGCTGATTAAAATAAGTAAACAGATTGGAGGACATTAAAGTTTTATGTATCCTGCCATCTGCTTTCTCTTCACACTGTACATATTATTGTACATACTGTACACAATTGATTTTGTTTCCACTTCAGTAGCAACAGGCACTGTGGCACACAATCATTGGCTTGAATAATTCACACAAATGACTGCCATGACTGCTCTAGATAGCTGCATGTCTGATTTTGTCTTTTTCTCATATGACTCCAGCACTGAACTCGTCACAATTTATCTAAATAAAGATATTGAGAGGAAAATCAGGGCAGAAGAATTGTCACCTTTTCCAATACCAAGAACAACTCCTTAATGTTCAAACAAGATCCATGCACATACAGATTTACTCCATTAACTGCTGGAAAGTTTGTGGCGGGGGAATCAGAGCCATCAACTGTTGCCTTTTACCCTTGATCATCACAGAATCATAGAATGGCTTGTATTGGAAGGGACCTTAAAGATCATCTAGTTCCAACCTCCCTGCCATGGGCCTTGAACACTTCCAGGGATGGGGCATCTACAACTTCTCTGGGCAACCTGTTCCAGTGCCTCACCACCCTCACAGTGAAGAATTTCCTCCTAACATCTAATCTAAATATATCCCCTCTTTTAGCTTAAAATCATTCCTCCTTGTCCTATCATTATCTGCCTAAGTAAAAAGTGGCACTGCATCTTTATGATAACAACCTTTTAAGTGCTGAAAGGCTGCAATGAGGTCACCCCGGAGCCTTCTCTTCTTTAGGCTGAACATCCCCAGAGGGGAACAATCACCTCCCTCAACCTGCTGGCCATGCCTCTGTTGATGCAGCCCAGGACCCAGTTGGCCTTCTGGGCTGCAAGCACACACTGCTGGCTCAGGTTGAGCTTCTCATCCACCAGAACTCCCAAGTCCTCCTCTACCAGGCTGCTCTCAATGAGTTCTTCTCCCAGTCTGTACTCATGTCTGGGATTGCTCCAACCCAGGTGCAGCACCTTGCACTTGGACTTGTTGAACCTCATTCGGTTCACATGGGCCCACTTCCCAAGCTTGATTTTGCATGATTTCTAACTCTTTTAAGTTACACTTACAGCACATTAATACAGGTTTTCTATATAGTTTAACAATGACAAATGAACAGCATACATAAACAAGATAGTGAAATTGCTATGTTGAATAGTACCTTGTACAAAGCCATCAAAATGAAAGCATTACCCTGCCTCAGGAAAGAAACATCATTTAGTTTGAGAATTGCAATGAGACCCTTTATTAAGGGTTGTGTCAGAGAACAAAAAGAACTTCTCTGCTGTTCAATCAAGCAAAGCAAAACAAAACAAAACAATACAAAACAAAACAAAGCAAACTTCAAGGGCATGGAAATTATTAATAGGAGCAATTTTCAGGTAGGCTAAGTACCAAGATGGTAAAATGGCCAAAATGCCCCAACACCTCAGTGTTTGATGTAGAAATATAGTCTACAAACCTGACTTTTTTCAGACTGATTTTTTCAGCACGTAATTCCAGTGATTTCAGTGAAAGGATCTGTAAATCACAGAGAGGACAGATAGTTGTACATTCAGGATTTGACTGCTCTTAAAAAAAAAAAAAACATGGGTTAACTTACAAGCTGTTTTTCAGGGAATTTCCAGTGTGAATTTAATCAGTCTACCACAATGTTCTCTACCAATACAGTGATAATAATATTTTCTCAGATGGTGTTGTGAGTAGAGTCCAGTTAGTGTTCATAAAGTTATCAGTATGTAATTCATAAAATAAAGAAAATGCATCCTGCAATGCTGACCTTCTCATGAGTCAGAAGCAGGGACTGAGCACCTGTCACACCATAGGAAATTACAGCTCTTTTAGCCTTCCCTCGTAATTGGCCTTGGGAGGGCAGGCACATGGAACAGCACTCATTGCCATGAGAGTAAAGTTACCCTTTCCTTGGAAAGAAATCTCATATCAACAATCTCTTCTTCAATTTCAAAACATAAAAATTATAAAAAATAAATTATATATTAAAAAAGTGGAAAACATGAAAATACATGATTATCCTATAACAGTAAGAAGAATCAGTCCCAGATCTTGGTTAAGAAGGTCTACAATCTCACTGTTAATTTTTCCCATGCCTATATAAATGTAACAGTGTACCCTTTAATCTGCTGGATGAATACCTCACAAATCTGGATAAGTACATAATCTAAAAGCAAAAAATATAATTATTACTCCTTTATGACCTCCGGAATGTTAAGAAATAACTATGCCAATAAATGAATGCTGTTTTCATAAGCTGTGATACAAATTTTTCCTGTAGCATGTTAGCAGATTCATACATGGAATTATCTACTCCACTTGAGAAATTAATCAGGTTAATATTTTTAACAAGGATTTATTAACTAGACATTTATAAGGTATCATTTGTAATCTACTTGAAAGAAAATTAGCCCAATCTTGGTTCATCTTTTATGAGCCACCAGGTTACTTTCATGCATGAATTAAAACTATTATTTTTAGATCATTCTTCTACTACACTTTCTCAATACAGATTATTTCTACAGTGATAACCTATCCACCCAGCTTCAGTTTATGGACCTCTTGAAGAACTGAATAGCATTCATGACAAAAGACTGTGGCAAAGCTCACAGTCAGCTTTTATTTGGAATATAGCTGAAATTTCAGGTTTTGTAAGGATCTGAACTGTGCATAGGGTCCTATCCCAAAACTACAAGTTAAAGATCCCACATTTTGCATTGGAATCGAGGCAATGGATTTTAAAAGGTGCAGCAATGTTAAAAACCCAGATCCAGATTTTTTTTTTTTTCATTTTGAGTAAGTCTAACAT
The DNA here is from genome assembly GCA_013399115.1 of Anseranas semipalmata. Taxonomy (NCBI): domain Eukaryota; kingdom Metazoa; phylum Chordata; class Aves; order Anseriformes; family Anseranatidae; genus Anseranas; species Anseranas semipalmata. The sequence goes on from VXAA01003146.1 coordinate 339,035, forward strand.
CATAGTGGGACTGTCACAATAAAAATTGCTATTCGAACAATCTGTTTAACAACTAACATATCATCATAAATATACTACACACATCGCAGAGCTTTATTTCTGTTGGGTCATACTAAAAGATGTGGGTCTTTTAACAAAAGGTTTTGAACTTTTTCCAAATAAGGCCTGCAAAGCCTCCTGGGCCTGCAACTATCAACTATTGGCTAGGATTTGCATACATGGATTTTGCGTGCAGTTTCCAGGCCTATTCTCCATTCTGACAAAAAAATAAAAAATAATAATAATAATAAAAAAATCACAATCTTTTTTATTCCTTGTTCAGTGTCAAAAATATCTGTTTGAAAAATTACTAGTTAAAATATATCACAGAATAGGCCAAATGACAATGAAGAAAACGACTAAAGTCAAGTAACAGGTATAGAATCATAGAATAGAATCATAGAATATCCTGAGCTGGAAGCGACCCACAAGGATCTTTGAGTCCAACTCCTGGCTCCACACAGGACCACCTAAAAATCAGCCCGTATGTCTGAGAGCATTTTCCAAATGCTTCTTGAACTCCAAGAGGCTTGCTGCTGTGACCACTTGCCTGCAGACCCTGTTCCAGTGACCAACCACCCTCTCAGTGAAGAAGCTTTTCCTGAGATCTGACCTGATCCTCCCCTGATGCAGCTCCATGCCGTTCCCTCGGGTCCTGTCGCTGTCACCAGAGAGCAGAGATCAGCGCCTGCCCCTCCGCTCCCCTCGTGAGGAAGCTGCAGGCCGCCATGACGCCTCCCCTCAGTCTCCTCTTATCTGGGCTGAACAAACAAAGTAACTTCAGCCGCTCCTCACATGTCTTGCCCTCTAGACCCTTCACCATCTTCATAGTACTCCTGTGGACACTCTCTATTAGTGTTATGTCCTTCTTATACTGTGGTGCCCCAAACTGCACACTCAAGGTGAGGCTGCACCAGCGCAGAGCAGAGCGGGACAATCACTTCCATCTACCTGCTAGCAGTGCCGTGCTTGATGCACCCCAGGATGTGGTTGCCCCTCCTGGCTGCCAGGGCATGCTATTGACTCATGTTCAACTTGCTGTCAACCAGAACCCCCAGATCCCTTTCCACAGTGCTGCTCTCCAAATTCTTGCTCCCCAGCATTCAGATTATTTGGTCAGCAGGAATATGAATGCTTGCCTGACTTTACTAGTGAAGCAACAGCTTCATCGCTGCTCTAGCACAGACAAAACAAGTAGTAACTGAGAAATGATAGAGCACTGAGTGACCTGGTCCCAGCCACAAACAGCTTTTTCTGTCTGTACTGTAGTTGATTAACTGTCCTATTTTTACTCAATCCTGTTTGCTAACTCACTAAGCCACAGACAGTTACCAGAAATTATTATTATTTTTTTTTCCTTTTTAAGCTACAGGCTGTGAGTGCATCATCTAGTGACAGCTGGACTCAGGAATGTATAAATGAACATATACCGACCCTGAATTTAAGTGACCTATTTATTCAGACCTTGTAATTTTATGAAAATGCTTGCAACATGAGACTTGAAATGACCTTGAGTTTGTCAAACAACAACAATGACATTCCACTGTCATGGAACATAAGCACCCAAAGCATGGTGAGAAGCAAAACTTTTTAGCAGACCAGGAAGAGAGTATACATAAAAGCCTAGCATACTTCACTAAAGCAGATTTATTATCTCCTTGTGATCTCTAAACACCACAAATGAACAAAGCTATGTCAGTTCTTGGAATCATACACTGTAATTTGAAAATCAGCTCGTCAGCTTCAATTGCTTTTTTTTTTTTTTTTAAATTAAAGGACAGCAGAGACAAAAAACAAAAACAAACAAAAAAAAAAAACAAAAAAAACATTTTAGTATTCAGCAAAAGTGCTTTTTGACTAAATCTTCTCCTCAGCCCTTGCCTGATTTAATTGCAGTTAGTTTTCCCCTCCATATTTTCCATTTAGCGAGCACTGTGATAAAGTCAGTATTTGCATCCTTTTCTCTCAGATTAGTAAAAGTACTTCTCCTGAGGTTGCTGAATCCCCTAGAAGTTTTAGCTGCAGAGACTAATTTCTAGGAAATAGTGCCCCATGAGATAAAGCCTTGAATTGTCACTTTCAGTACTATTTTTGCTGCCACTCATAGAGGATGTTGGAGAAATACAACGTATGCAAGACTGCAGTTTTACCGCCTTTGCCATAGAGTGATGAAGTTGCATGTTGTTTGTCCTGCAACACTGTCACTGGTTGCCTGGTCCCACACTTGTGCACACATTGCAAGTACAGAGTTTTACCCGGAGCATCCAAATCATCACCCACTATCTGCAATCTCTCAATAGTATTTTGGCTCTGGAAATAGATGGAAATAGAGATACAGCACAAAAAGATTAAGTGACTTCCTCAAGACTGAACAATAAATCAGGGTGAAGAGCTGAGATTAGAGCTTTTCAAAGTCAGTTCTAATACACTAAAGAGATCTCTGTATAACTTTCTCTCTAACTTTCAGGCTTTGTCTCTCTCCTCTTCAGTTTTTCTCTCTCTACCATTTTTAACAATACATTCAGCTTCTAATCTAAGGGATTTTCATCAGGTTTCTTCTGTGAGATTCTCAATGAATTCCATCTACCTCTAAAAAATTAAGCAGTAGAAAATTAATCAGTGGTAAATCTGAGACATGCGTGCATTTTAATTTTAGCTAAAGTGTACTTATTTACTTTTATTTATAACAACAACAACAAAAAATCTTTTACTTTTTTACTTGGAAATTATTGAACTTTTCATTTAAAAACATGATATTAATCAGTAAATTTTATAAAACATAAAATGTATACAGGGGTAGTTGAAAGATTGATACTCAGATATTTCACACCAGTATTTTAAAGGAACTATGACTGAGGTGCTGAATGTCCCAGTGAACACCCATGTAATTATGCTGTTGTGAGGTTTCCCCCTGCCATTTTCTTTTTTGATGTAGGGAGAGAGTTCTGGAATCCAAAATCAGTTTTCAGACTATTGTGGCAATTCCACCTGTGTGAAAAGAATATCCTTCAATAAATATTAAATCATTATATATATATATATATATATATATATAAAGTTCTTTCAATAAAATCAAGAAAGTCAGATCATCTAGCGATGACACTTCTCCCCCGGTCTCCAATAGAACTCATGCAATGAACAAGAACAATTCTTGGTATTGATGGTCTTCTGAGGAGAGGCTTTTCTTGACGTTTCTATTTCTTTATTTCTGTAGCATTTTGAAGGCCATGACTCATTGAACAAGCAAACAAAACTTCATGCTGTCATCTCAAAACTGTCCCAACAGTGCACATTTCTTAACCTTCCCACTGTTCTGTGCTTTCAGCTCAAGATCTCTTGATGTTGTGATAAATTTGTAATCTGATATACCTGTCAGTTGTCACTATAACTGCTCTTTTTTGGTATGTAACCTATCTGTATTTTCATTTTCTAAATTCAGACAGACGTTGCTCCAGGGATAAGCTACTGGTCAACTGGAATAAAAATGACAGTAGTCTATGCTCCTGTACTTTATCAAAGCTATGGACTAGAAGGTAGCCTTAAACTGAAGTCAGCTTCATGAGAAACAGTCCCAGGTGCTTCTTCTTATCTTATATACAAGTTTACCTCATGCTCACCACATACTCTCACTCTGGTCCTGTTCAAAAATACAAACTAAACCAAGATTTAAGGTTATTTATAGATATCCTATTTGCAGACTACGCAAGGACAGTAATCCAAGTTATCTAAGAGTCTGTCCTAATCTGGTACACAGCAAAAACAAAAACAAAGAACCTGAGCATGCTTCCTCCTCTAATTCAGTGAAATGTAAACAAGCAGCTATTATGATTTCAGTTTTTAATAAGACCATAAATTACATATATATTTTCTTGAGCATAAATTTCAATTTCTTTGAAGAGAATATTTGTCGTTATAAATATAGTTTGTAGTAAAATATATAATTGGATAAAGCGCACTTCTTAAAGTGTACCAGAGTCATGTGTAAGAAACCTTGAAGTAAGTCATTAATCCAATCAATGTTCTCATACAGTTGATCACAGTCAGGTGACTGGAGTTCATCTTGTTTTAGCAGCCCTGTAAACAAACATCTGTGCACTACCTCAAATCAACAACTAAAATTGGGTCACTGATTCACTGCTGTCTTCTTTAGATGATCCTACTATTTATATATGGCTACTGTCCTTCACTGCTTCTGCTCAGGTCAAAGCAGCAGAAACAGTATCGGTCAGACTCAGATGCTGATTCTATAGGTTCCCTCCTTGGTTGAGCCCATCCTCTGAAGTGTTCCTCCTGGGAGGCTGTGACACTTCCAGTCCAGACTTTACATTCTACGGTGAAGCTCCCATTGTCATTCCTCCCCTAGTTCATTGATTTCACTTCTTGTGGCTATGAGCCAGAACACACTGAGCAACCAGGAGGAACATATGGCCCTTTGAATGTTGGTCATGCCATAGCTGCTCCCTTTACCCCGCTCTGATCCCTGCAGCCTGCCTAGTCTGGCACATATGATAAAACCTTCAGATGCTAAAGATTCAGCTTTGCAAATATCCATTTATTGGGTGTTTAAATGTGACTTAGAGCCCAGCAATCTCATGTCTTATGTTGTTTTTCCTGTTCTGCCTGTCAGATGCTCAGGCTTTTAAGCTTATAGGCAGCTTCTTTTAAGAGCCTCTGTGAGTCTGACCAAACTAATCTGGGAATCTTTTGCTCATATACTCTGTTCTTCAGGATCTTAATCTTAATCTTATTAGTTCTAGTTATTTATTTAACTATTTCAAAATATATACATATGTGTAGGATGGGAACATCTTACAGACATATATATATAAGCTTTTTTTATCAAGCCAGGAAATTTTGAATCCAAACAAGCCTGTAATGTTACTTACATCCATAAAGCTGGTATCTCATTCTATTACTCTGCTAATATCTTCAAATTATAGCAAGTGAATTATAATCATATCATTTTAAAATCTGCCAATTGAACATACTGTATACTTTATTTCTGCATTTATTTCATGCCTTTTCTGTTGTAAATTCTTTTAAAATTTAACTATGAAGAACAAGTACTTCCTATATCATATTTATAAATCTAAACTAATTTTCAAGGTTTCTAATTCTTCTACTGCGTTTAGTGCACTCTATCTGTGGAGACACTTCTAGCAAGTACTCAGTGGCTTAAAGATTCTCTTAAGTTATAGTTTAGGTGAGTTAAAGAATACTGAAACATTACAGTAGCAGAAAAACAAGTAGAAGGTCATTATAGATTTCAAGGAAGGTAGTAGAATTTTTTTTTCCTGGGATTTTAGCTAAGATTGGATATAGTTTTTAAATTGAAAAATGGAGAAATATCATTACAATCTTCAAAGAAGTGAAGCAGTCATAAAAAACAACTTATGACATTGAATTTTCTCATACTTAAAAAATCCTACCAGTGTATTTCCAGTAAAATGAACAACCCTATGACCTCCTTTCATGTTTTCTGTACAATTTACTAAATTTTAAAAGCTGAAGGTATCACTACTTTTGACTGTTAAGTAGCAGAACTCATATATGGAAAGCATATCTGTTTTATACCATACGTATATGATATCTGAATTTTCAAAAACTCCAACTTCCCCATGAGACAGATAATGAAGGTGAACTATATGTGTTAATGAAAGATGATCTCTAAGTATTTGCTTAGCCTGTATGTGAAAATGTGGTTCTCTAAGCTCTGGGGTGTTTGTTAGTATAAGATTAAATCTGAGATCAATATAGAAATCCCATCTTTTCCTCCCCCTTTGAAAATGATTAATCAGTAAAAGCAAAATAAAATGCTACCATTGGACACTAATCCAATCTGCAAGTTAACATGTTTTTCTGAATAAAATACTGATTTTCTTTTACATAAAGTAAGGTACAGTCTGTAATACATGTTATACTTGTTAATACATGTAATGCGTGTTAAAGTACTGCATAGAACAAAGTAGATAAAGAAATAATAAAAGAGAAATGTGTCAGGGAAGATATTTTTAAAGAGGTATCTCAAAAATAATATTAGTGGCCTGCCATTCAAAGAAAAAAATGTTTTCCATGTGCCAGGCAGGGACTAACTCTGGAAACAGCAATAAGTGGAAACAAAAATGAAGAGGCAAGAAGAGAGAGGAATGTAGTCCTATTTCATTTGCTTTCATTATCTAATAATCAAACTTAGCAAATACCTATGAGTACCAAGCAGAACTTTAGCTTAAAAAAACTCACATAAACTTTTCATATCCGGCCCCATCATCAGGAACTTTAACTCACAAGAATTATCCCACTGACATCAATATAATAAATATTTAAAAATCGTTAGTGGTTTCCTTATTGTGTATTATACCAAAAATTTAAAAAGCAATTGGCTTTTTAAGCTCTTCCTATCATTGTGAAGCAGAATTCACCAAGCGTTGGATTGTTCACCCACTGATAGGGAACGTGAGATGGGATTAGACCGTCGTGAGACAGGTTAGTTTTACCCTACTGATGATGTGTTGTTGCACCAGTTTTAAAATATAACTTTGAAATGTTTGAAATATAAGAATAAAGTATGGTCAAGAGTAGGTAATTTTCTTATTTAGCATAAACTGACAGATATTACTTGCAAACTCTTTGATTGTGTCTAATGATTTTAATTCCCTGACATGGTGCATATTTTCATTTTACTATCATGCTATCTAAGGACACAAATGATGTAGTGCAGCACATCACCAAGGTTTCTGAAAATTCACTGATATTGATGAATTAAAACTAAGCCAGGAGAATCTAAGAGTAAATGGATTTGTAGCAGTGACAATCTGTAAAAACTAACTATACCACTCAATTACCAAACTGAAATAATAGAATGAGTAAAACACATTATTTATTTATTTGACACACTGACTATTTCAGCATTGTAACCAACAACTTTGTGAACATTATTCCTAGCTGAGCTTTCAATATGCATAATTGACAAGAAGTAGGTCATGTAATTCATAGGAACTAGGACAAATATATTGGGTGTCGAAACTGCTATCTTCCCTCGATGCTCTCCACTGGTTTGAAAATCCTATGGTCAGAGAAGAGCTTCCCCCATAGTAGTTTTCTCAGTAGGTGGCTTAATTAAACTTCAGCACAGAGTACTGGCTTGTTGGGCTCAGGCTGCATGCTTGGCTTTTCCCAGAAGCTGTGGTAATTCCTGAAATGTCGAAACAGATTGTTTCAAGCAGGTCATAAAAACGTAACTTGTCAGTTTCTCTTAAGCTCCAGCTGCTACACACGACTTTCTGCCCACCCTGAACACAGACAATTGTGTTTCAGCTATTGTGTTAGCGGTGATGTATTCCTCACCCAGCCTTGAGGACCGCTGGATACAATGTTGGTTATTTACATGTTGTGAAAGAATATTTTCCATAATAGCTTTAAGTGATGGCATAAAAAGTTCAGTTCAATGTGACCTTCTGATCTTTTTAAAACAAGTTCTAAACTATCATGCTGAAATGCCCACCTGACCAAACTAATGGACATCTTGTTATTTGTTTCAAATTGCTATGTGCAAATACGACTTGTAAAATATTTCCTCTAAAATCCAACATTGACGTTACATCTGGATAGCATATTCACAGACTTTTCAGAAAACATGTAAACTCTGCTTTGGAGGCAAGATGAAAAATTTTGTTGATAAATTAACCCCAAAGAGAAAAAAAAAAAAAAAAGGAAAGAAAAATTGCTCTGTTGTGTGTATTTCACTCTCACAGGTTGCTACTGATAACAGATCTTTTGTTCAAATGAGTAGTTTTAAATTGTTTGAATTCTAGATATCATGCAAGTTATATTCCTTGTGCATGTATTGCTGGTTACAGCAAGGATCCCCATATGATTTTCAGTGTGTATGCAAAACAGTTTTGTAGTCTTTCAAGGTCAGATATACTGGGTCTTAGAGACGAGGCAAAGAAGGCAGCAGAATGCCTCTCTTAATTTTCATCTTAAAATACAAAAGTAAATATGTCAATATTTCATTCCCACAATTTGAGCAGAAAGAAATATTTAAAATAAAGAGCTTTCAGAAGGAATTACCTGTTTTTGAGTCATTTCTCTCACATTGTATAACTGCTTGAATATATTCTTTAGCTGTATTTATGTGACATTTTGTTCCTGCTGAAATGCTACTAAGAGGAAATTGTTTAGAAGAAAAAAATGCTCTTTCTAACACCTGCACTGCTAGTGAAAGCACATAGCAATAGTTTGATTATGAATTTTTCTTTTTAAATGAAATGGATTCTGAATTTTAGGTCAATACTGCATAGAGACCAAAGTGAAGAATAAACTTCCTGTATCTGTGCAGACATAGTCTAAAACTTCTGGAAAAAAATGCTTTGGGTAAAGCTGCGAGTAAAGTTTGCTAACAATCAATTAATTAATACCTCAGGATGTAACGTTCCTCTGTCTCTGCAATGAGATTATTGCACACCTTTATTTCAGCCATGCAAGGCACCCTTCCTGCACATTTTGTACTTAAGAAGCTCAGGAGCCCTTCCACGGTTACCAGTGAGAAGGCGTTCATGCAACAGGAAATTATCAGAGACCCTTGTTTTTAATTTCTTTATAGTCATGGTTATTCAAAATTTCACTTTAAAGTTTTGGCTATTAACTTGGGCTGCCTGTAAGCACTTTTGTTCTACACAAACACACAAAAGTATACATAAATTCCTTGCAATTACCTGTTATCAGAAGCTTTGCATAGCACAAAATTTGTCTATTGAACTTACTCTAGTAAGTAGGAAAAATAAACTATACAAAATTTATTTTTATTTTTCTGTTTATCCATGTCACCTGTCCAGCTCACAGTTACACTGAAGCTGTAGGTCACAAATTAATTTGGAAAGAACAACAACAAAAATCTATCAAAGAGAAAGCTAAAAATTGTGAATTTCTCCAGTTTCACAAACATTCTTTTAAAGTAAACAGGAAAATAAATATCCCCCCAAATATGTCATCAAGCTAAAACATCCTGACTTTATATGTGTCAAAACCTGGGCTAGCCTTGCAGACACAGCTCTGCAACCACAGTAAGCAGTGAGATCTCCCACACTAAGTCTCCTTGTTTACTGCAATATCATCCTTAGTTAGTTTTCTCAGCCAACAGAAACAAGCCTTCTCAATAGGACAGTTCAGAGCGAATCTATTTTAAATCACCTGAGTCACTCTCTGGAGGACCCTATGTGTCTACACAGACTTTGAAAGAAAAAAAGTGAGACTATGCATACACCTAAGCAGCTAAATGAAACAAGGCCAGGAGCTGATAGCTGCTTCAGAGACTAAGCTTTTGGGACTAAATCGTGCTTGACCTTGGCCTCAGCTGTACTGCAAATGGTCCCTTGGAGGCCAGATATTGCCATCATTAATAGCTATAACTATAATAGTTAAAACTGTACAATAATTGCTGTTTTCTGAGTATTTTTCTCACTTTAATGAGCCTGCAGTACTCAGAAGACTGTGTCAAAGTCTGTCAGAGTGGGACATTACAGCCTGAAGCTAGAGGTATGAGAACACCTAGAGGAACTCTACCACAGTTGTCAACTCCAGTCGTGGGTCTAAACCATACCGGGTTTGAACTAAGAATTAAACAATGGGGACAATTAAGGGTCTTTGCCTTGAGTCTTTGCTTTCTCCCTGATTTGTTTCCTTCATTAAGTGTAGCCATTTGACCAATTTATCTGGTTGAGTAAGGTAACTGAAGTCGAGCATTATGAATGCTCCCCATATCTTTCTGTTATTCTTTTCTTGATTAAATGCTCTGCTCTGTCTTTGGTAAGAAATTGCTATCAGTTATCAACATTTCTAAACTGTCCAAAACATCCAAACAAGATAGATGTGCTATGTATAGTGGACAGATATTTCATCTGTATTAATAATTCATCACAGAAAGGTCCTAAATTCCTGTAACAAAAAATGTCATCCTTGGAAAATTATAGTTAGCACCAATCCAGTACAAAGTACTACAGTTGCATACAAGGACCTACTATTTACCAAGGTAAACCTACCATGGGAAAAATTACTTGGTACTGGAAGGCAGAAGAGAAACTCAGCAGCTGAGCTGAGATACCTGGTTGAAATTCTTTGTAAAAGTTCCATACTGTGTGCTACATTAGCCTTTTATCATTTCTGTTCCACCAGAATGAATTTATTCCAGGTATTCCTCTAAATACTTATCTGTTACAGTCTCATTGATGATCAAATTTCAATAATAATAAACAAATCCATACGACTGTTTGTGTTTAAAACACGCACACACAGACAAACACAGACACACACAGAGACACCAAAACCATACATTTTCACCAACCACTGCAGAAAAGGTGAGTTCTCATTTCTGTAGTAACAGAATAGAAGAAAAAAAAAAACACTAAAGGTCTCTTTTTTTGCCAGCCTGTGAGAGAAAAAGACAGTGATGGAAGAGAAGTTGACATTTATTTATCCAGACTCTGAAGTTTACTGCAGGGTCCAGTGGGATTTACCTCACCAAAATACCATTTTCTGCATGCTTACAGGAGTGTAGGGAATGCCTACCTTTCCCCTGCAACACAGCATCTCTTCAACTCTGCAGGCCAGTGGCAGAAGTGCTAAACAGAGCTGTGCAGTGGTTTTTTCCCTGCCCACTGCCCAGCATTCCACACTATCAATGTGCCAGGTAGGGAAGGCAATTTTAACATGCAATCCAATAGTAAAGTATAATCAGATATGGTCGTTCACCACATACATCTGTCCAATTCTAACAATCACTGAATTTGCACTGTAATCTTTTGTTATTAACCTTCTTAGTGTATTTCCAGCAGCTGACTCTGATGATTAAGGTAATAGGTGGAGAGAGTTTCCTTCCCTGGATTCTGGCTTGGATAAAATTTTACATTGATGCTAGTCTGAAATGAAGAAAAATCATCCCGTATATCAGGATATTATCATTTGTCAAAAAGTGGTCAAAGCTGAAAATAAGCTAGATATGTATTTCTTTTTTTAATAAGTAGCACCCTGCTACCAGTCTCAGATGTTGTATTGAGGCACTGAAAAACTAAGCACTGAAAAACAGCTGCTGCAACAACACTCACTGGAAGAGAGAAGGTCTCAGCCCAGACACAAACTGTGGCATGCCTTGTTGATGAAAATGAGTAGGCAAGAGGCCAGCTTACTTCCTAGAAAACTGATTTTTTTTTTTTTCCCAGCTAATCTTGTTTGACAGAAAGGCAGCTATATTTTTTAAAAGCCTTGGAAGTATATTCTTGATATAGAAGAATTGGAATTATTTTAATAAACCAGAGTTAAAATTGCTGGTGTAATGTGAGGAGTCCAGCCTCTAAAAGAAATCATAATGAATGCACAGCACAGCTCAACACAAAGAAAGACTGCCTTGGACATAAGTATCACCAAATGCAGTTGCAAGCCATAGATGAGGGAGCAGCACAGGAAGGCATAGGTTCCCCATAACACAGGTTCTTTAAAGCACTTTTTACATTAGGTTGTGTTACTGGAGCCGGAAGGGAATTTTTCACCCTCCACTGAATCCCCACTGGCAAGAACTGCTCACTATTCTGATAATTATGCTGGAGAACTGTGATGATATTGAGCAAAACTAGCAATAAAGTGTCTAAGGGTACCTGACAACTTCAGTTGACATGCCCAATAACTAATTAAGAAAAATTATTAGAGAAAGCAGTTGCTGCCAGATGTTCTGCTCTCTCAAGAAGTAATAGTAAATGGATAATAATAATAATGGATAATGGACTTTTAACTCACTTTTACACTGCCAGTTTTTCTGTTACTCAGCTCAGCTCTCAAGGAAGGTGAGAAAAAAATCTGGAAAGCCAGGGAGAAGAATCCTGGAAAATCAAAACCTGGACTACATTTTATAGCTTTTCTGGTCAAATTTAAAGTCTATTTTCAGAACCTTAAAGGCCTCCAATTTGTGGCATCCACTGTGCTGGGATTTTGTCTTTCATGAATAAGATGAAATCTTAGGCAAAGGCAAAATCTGGTTGTGCTGTATATTATGTGGAAGGAGGGTTGCATAGCCACCTGCATGCACACAAAAACTCTGTTCCTGTTTTAGCAATACATCCTCCCCTTCAGTCCCAGGAAGGAAAGGAAAGAGTATCCAGTGGTTTTCATGTTTTACCAAAGCGCAGCTGTTTCCTTTTAGAAATTTCAAGCTAGGTTTAGTTAACTAAAAGGGAGAGGGTATTAAATAGGCCACTTCCTGGACAGTAGACTAAATTAAAGGCTAGAACAACAGAAGCAGATATTAGTGTCCAAGACTGGTACTTAAAAGCAGTAAAACAAGGAAGTCTGGGCTGACATTCCATCATAATAACATGAGGAAAATCAGATGAAGGACAGGGTGGTTGGCATAGTCAAGACATAAGTCAATTTATGACTTTACTATGAAATGTGACAATAAAAGGTAAAATCTCACATCTCTGAGGACTTGCACTTGTTGTATATATACTTCAGGGTTGTTGAGATTTTTATTGTTTGTGTTCACTATGTTGAAATACAGCTTCATACAAACTGAGATGAAATCTAAACAAATTATTAACATGCACTTTGCAGCAATTACAATGAGTTATTGAGTTCATTCAAAACAGATTTAGATTGTTAAATCACCATTTCTCTCAACTAATTCAGAAATTGTGTCTGGTTAGTCATAATGCAAGGAAAATAAATGTTTTGAAAATTAATCTTCACAGTGACCAACATAATCAAATAAATCTGTTTATCTCATTTAGAAATCTTCTCATGATAGTTAACATTTCTTGCTAAAATTATACCTCTTTATCATTAACACTGCGAGCTAGTCACAATTATGTATGTATATATAAATGCATGGGGAGAATAAAGAGAAAACAATATGGGTATTCCTCAGAAGCCCTGTGTGTGAGATGCTGCAGTTAGGGGTTGCCACTTGTTTAGAGATTTCAAGAGACTTTAGCTAGCGTCATAATTTTACTGGTCTGTGATCTTACTGTACTATTTTCTTCGACAAGTAGCAAAAACCTATGCGTATATAGATTAATATCTCAACTTGAGGATTTTTTTTTTTTTTTTGATGCAAACAAATGAAAAAATGCCAGCAGTTACTGCAATTACTTTCTTGAATTTTTTGTTTTTGTCCTTGATATGTAAGTTGTATTCTAAGGAAAAGACAGGATAGGGTGAGTCAGCAGCGCTGGTTCAGGCCTCCAGTTCTCCAGAATTTTCACTTGCCAAGTATGATGGAAAGTAAACTGAGTGTGTTAGTTATTTTCCTTGGAACTACACTTGGATTTGAAAAGAGTCCCAGAAGTAAAAAGGGTGACTAGTCCAAGAGTTGTTTATAAGAAAAGAAAAACTTAGAGATCAGTATGAAAGAACAACTGTGCAATTGTCATCACTTTTATTTAAATTTTGGTCTTATTTTGTTAGGATTTTGTTTTCTTTCTCTTATTGTACATGCATCACCAAGAGAACATTGCTGTAGAAAATTTATACGTTAGCAAACCAACTGGATAAATAACTTTAACAAAAAAATGGGTACCCATTTCCAAAATAAATATGGAATCAGAAACCATCCAAGGCTTGTAATTAATGTTATTGAATTGTTCTCTATAAAATGTATAACATTAGACAGGCAGATGAAAGAAAAAAATAATTATGCAATACAAAATGTGAAAAATTGCAAAACAAACAAAAATACTGAAATAAATCCCAATTTTTGTTAAATACCAAAAAGACTACTAAGAAATTAAAATGACAAGCTGCAAGCTTCTGGTTTGTGGTTGTTGTTGTTTTTTTCACCCTAAGAAAACTGACAACACTTCAAAGTTTTCTATCTGGTAAAATCATCTTAAAAAAGGAATTTAGAAGAGCAAATGGAATATATGTTTTTATTTAATGCCAACATTTTTTTTTTTTAAAGACAAAGTGGAAGAACAAGAGATCAACTTGAAATGCTAAGAGAACAATACAAATTCTAGAATAGTGATGTTATAGCACATGATAATGACAGTCAATAAAATAACATTTTTTATTCTTATGATAATATGTACATTTCAGTAAAACACAGGGAGTGTAATCTCAGTTGGGAACCATTTCAAGTGAGCAAACAGTTTCAGGGATCATTGGGCGTCAAACAGAAGTGGTTGCTGTATAATCTGGTTACTGAATGATAAGTTGTGTACTGCAAAAATCTGTTAAAATAACCACTACAATTCTTGTACACGTAAATATAGATCATGTTTATATTTTTGTGTGATTTTTTGCATTCCATAAATTAAAGAACCATGACATTTCTTCTATTTTCCTACTTCCTAACTATTAAACATCGCTGTTATCTTAAACACACTGTGGCAGAAATAGCTCTCAAGAAGGCATTGGAATGAGGAAAGGATAAGTGTAGGTGCCACTCCATGGTCAACATTTTATAAATAGAATTTTCTGGAAGAAAGGTGCAATCAACAGTCAGAATTTATGTCACTACCAAGAAGGGGAATCTGTGTCTTCACTGGTGCTCCATTAGGGGGGAATTTGCCAATGTCTGTCAAGGAGGAGGCAGTCTGGTGCTTGATTTGGCCTGTGCAGATCAGAAGCTCTGAGAAGCACTAGGGCTCCCCTGCTGAATGCCTGGTCTCCTTCTGAAGGAAATGTGAGTGCAACAAAGACATCACGGTGATTTGGTGAAATACATTAGCAGGGATGAAGGCAACATAGGCAGAGGCCATACGATAACAGATTAGTGTTTAGTTAACTAGAATAACAAAGGTTATTGGGTAGAGTCCTTATTTATGATCCAATCGATAATAAGGAAAACTGGAACAAAGAAAGAAGGCAGAAAGAATGCTTTACAAGCAATGATTACCATCAGCACTGCAGAAACATTCTCCCTTATTCTTTGGGGAAGGTGCACCCAAAAAAATCTACAGGTTTGAGAGATTTAAATAATTTATGTTTTTATTGGTCTTTTAAAATATGGTTTTGGCATTATTAAAAATGTATATGTTGTAATCACTCTCTTGTATTACTTTTTCTAAGATTATTTCAGATTTAAGAATCGAAAGTGATGTTAATATCCTCCTCCCCCCCGTCACCCCCCCCAAAAAAGGAAAAAAAGAAAATGAGAAGAAACAAGACAAGAATAGATCAGAGAAATAGCCCAGCTTTGCAGTAGAGCAATCTATTGATACAACCTTTTTTTTTTTTTTTTTTCCTATTCAGTTTATGGTTTAAAAGACATAAAAATTCAATGTTTTTGAGCAGATCATATGTATATGTAGCATATTTATTCATTGGGCCTTTGAAAAATTAAGAAACAAATCTTAATACAACTTTAAAATATTAAGAGTCAGAAAACAAGAAAAATAATTATAGAAAATAAATCTACTCTCAGGAAGCCAAGGTTTGTTCTCATTCTTAAAGTCAAAAAAAAAAAAAAAATCTTGCAACACACAATAACTGAATTTTGGTTTTGAAATATCCTTACAAAATATGCAAGCTATATCATGATTTTTAAGTTTCAAGTGGAAAACTTCTCTAAAAAGTGACTTGGAAAATGTTTCAGATGAAATAACAATGCCTGAACTCATCACAGTCACTTATACTCTTAAAATTATTTTGGGGGCCTTTCCTAGAAGGCTGAGAAGAAGCAAGAGATTATTTCTCTTATAGGATTGGTGGGTAGTGGTTTCTGCTTTTGTTTTTTTTTCCTGTTGAAAATGGAGGAAAGCTGCAAGTGATGTCCTTCATAGAGAGGGATACTTATTTTTAGAAGGTCTTCCACCTTTTTAGCATCTCTTGGATAGCTATATTTGCTTTCTGAAAGTCACAATCTTACTCTCTCTGTTGAAAGTAGCAAAAGTTAAGACTAAAAGACTAACTTTTTGAGGTCTGATATGAAAAAGATGGATCCCACCAAAAGTGTAAGATCCTAGCTCATCTTTTAAGTTATACCCTGCTGCAATGAATGTGGGAGCAGGAGCTCCCAGGGCTGCTCAGGCTATATCTGCTGAGTGTCCTAAGAAGAAAAACTGGTGTAAATAGGGAGATTTAGAAAATAAAGGGTGTCTATCAGTGCTGTTTTTTTTTTTTTCTTCTTTTTTGAGTACTTACCATGCTGAAAGGCACAATATTGCATTATTGGGAGGTCTAGATTCCATGGCATGTTGGAGGAACAAAAAGCCAGCAGGCCTACATTAAGAAACAGGACAATGTGGGACTAGACGCTGCAGGGCCAACTCCACCAGAGTAATTGTCTCCTCTTGACACTGAGCTGCAGTTCTGTTCTCTGAGCAACCCAGGTGGCCCCTCATGGAGCTGCCTACATTTGTGTGCAGGTTCAATTGCCAGCCTCTCCCCCTTTACCTTGACTTTGAGAATCACTCCTCCTACAATGAGCCAAAACGGCGTATGTTTAGGTTTGTCAGGGGACTTGTGAAAATAGTTCAGTGACTGCAGAACCTCAACTGGCATACAACCCTTCCAATGCCATACTCCATTAGATCTCTAAGGACTGGATTTCAAGATGGGGGAGAGAAAGGTATTTTCTGCCTTTTTTTTTTTTTTTAATGGAAAGTATGGGGTTCTGTGGTATCTGATATACATTTATTCCTATTATTATTAGTGTAGTGTTAGATATTCTTAATTCTTAAAACCAGGGAATAATTTTTTTTTTTCTAGTTACTTTAGCTATAAATAAATAAATAAAATGTTTTACAACATTCCCTTTCTTACAAATTACTAATACATCACTGCCCACCACAGGTAACAACAGTCATCTATTCACCCCAAAATATTGATTCTTATATGAAGGAGTTTTAAAAAGACATATTGGTTCAGTGGTTAAACATATGGTTGAGATAGATTTTAGTTGTCTGGTGACTTCATGTAGCAACTTTCCATTTCAAGAAAGAAAAATCCTTGGTCAATAAATGAATATGTGTGTGCATGTGTGCATGTAATTCTCACCCCTTTTTTTCACATGCAATAAGAAAATTTTCTATCTCAGTGTCTGTTGCACTGAAATTATTTAATCTGATGCTAATACAATTTAAAAATTATATTTATCAAAATAATAACAATTACTAGATAATAAAGAATAGTTATTTTGTAATTCCATTGCAAGAAACTTCAGCTAGCTACTTCTGAAAGTGTTGCCATGGGTACCCTGCCTCAGTGTCTGTAGCACTGTGTCTTTGCTAAGTATAATACCAAGATCAGACAGAGGGCATGAAAGGAGAAATAACCTTAAACATGAACCTAATCAGCTTGGAATCCCTTTTCTAAAAATACTAGGTTTATTGAGCAAGATATAGCTAGTATATATACTGAAAACACTGACCGTTCCCAGGCCTTGCTGGAAAGTTTTTTATATGCACTGTGCTTTTATTGGCCATTTTTGGCTGTGCTTGTATTTGTCAGAGAATATTTGATGCTGTTGAAATGCAACATTACTGAGGGTAGAACCAAGAATATAATGGAGAGGAAGTGACACTTGGGGCAGAATTTTTAGCATGGAGTTTAAGTGGAGTATGTTTTCATTCTCTGCTTTTCATTCATGCCTTTGCCATGGCAATCATCAAATGCTGCTTTTTTAATGCTAGTGAAACTCTAGCTGCCCCCCTTTGTAACAGTGAACCTGCCGAATTCACAGTTAATTGTCTCAGAGATTCCCTTTCATCCACCTGTGATCAGTTAGCAGATCAAAAACAGTCAGACACCATTTGAAGACCAGAGGGTCTTAAATCAGTCCTAAGCTGCTGCTTTTAATGGTTTGTTTTGACGGCGGGATGGGATCACGTGCTTTCCGTGTTATGTCTGGCCGCCCTGGAAGCAGGTCAGGGCGAGCGCGCCGCGGGGGGACACGGCTGTGCCTCTCATCTCCCATGCAAGGGCATCAGCCCAGCTCTCTGCAAATTGGAACCACAAGGAAAAAATATGCAAGGCATGAACAACCCCCAGAGCTCAAAATATTTAGACTGCTGAGAAGGAAAGCAAGCATCTATAAAAGGAAAGGGCTCCTAAACATGGGCTGGTAGTAAAAAAAACCTACATTTGTCTTGCATTTTTCTGTTTTTGTGATTATTTTGGGACTGGGGTTTTCTTCAGGTACACATTTTCTATTTTAGACTTCTTTTGTTCTTTATATATATATATATATTGCTTTGAACAAAAGCACAAAAACTTAAAATGAATATAGTTTCCCTTCTGCAAAACATTATTTTTAGTAAATGAAGTTTGCTGCTGAAAATATATTTTAATTCCAGCAAAGTACGTGAGGAGAAATGATAGCCAAAAAAACACATTTGTCTCTTTTTAGTGCTGCAAATATTGAATAATATTAAGTTTTTCAACATGTTAAGCATTTTGCATAGAGTTGTATAAAACTGCAGTGGGAAGTTCTTTTATTGTAGTCTCTGATCTTGATTCAAAGGCAGTTCAAAGGGCTACTAGACTACAAAGGCAATTGTTTATGTCCTCTAATTAAAAAAGATAAAACTCAACATTTGAGTTAAACTTTAAAGATGGGTCTATCCTTTAGGAAAAAAAAAATGAAAAAGAACAACAAAACATAACAAACTCATTCTATAAACATTTTTAAAAGTCTTTAAGCAGTTAAGTAATGAAGAAAATATTTTCAAGATGATAAAAAGAGTAGGTCAAGTTATTGTTACAACATACTTATACTACAAGAACTTGTTTTAAAATTCCATTTTTATGAGAGGCATTTCTAGTGCTGGTATGAATTTGACCTGTACTGAAATTTAACACAAAGAAATATTTATTCTTAACTCAAATGGAATCTACATATTTTTTGTAGGATCTGTCCACTACTACCAAAGACTACATTGTTGTTTTTTTTGTTTTGTTTTGTTTTCTCTTGTACCCGCAACATTGTTGCTGGCAGAGATCTGGAATTCATGCTACTGTAAAAAAATAAAAATAATTAAAAAAAAAGTTGCTCAAGTAGAATATACAGAATTGGTATAACAGGAGGAAATGGTATGTGGAAGTGCACAGCTAAATACACTGGTACTGCAATAGCATTATGTCATTAAGTATCTGATCCAAGTTAGTGAACTGAGTGGGAACCCTCTACAAAACAATTTGAATTGAACTCTCACTTGTCATGGAATAAATTTTAGCAAATAGAGCTTAAAAAATGATTTTCATCCTGTGACTGAATTATATCATTTAACTTGGCTTTGGTCATTCTAAAGCATTACGGAACTACAGTGGGTTTAGGAAGCTAAAGTTCATGAACACATTTAAGAACTGGTATGGTTTATGATTTCTAGACAGAGTGAAAGTTATGTGATTCAGGATAAGGCTTTATGTTTAAAAGAATTATAGCTGCCATTCTTAATGGAGCAGATGTAGTATTATATATTTTCCTTACGGTCTGATGACTTTCTGTCATCAGGAAGATCTTTAACACTGTCTTCAGTAATAAGCCAGATTCAGGTGGCAGAGAAATTACAGATTACTTTTCTCCAGAGGAGATAGTCCTTATTCTATTGTTTGTCTTCTTAATTGTGTGTGCTTTTCCTATGCTTCATATGTTGTTAATTGCTTTTCTGAGCCCTGTGTTGTCAAATGACTGATTAAAACAGTAAATTTTGTCGCCTCTAACTTCTGCCTATAAAAAATTACACATAGTTACAAATGTGGGGCTAAATTCTCTCTCTCTATCTCTCTCTGATCTGCATGGTAAGTTTCAAAGTCTTTGCTTTGATTTCAGTAAGAAATGTACACATAATGGAACAGATAATAACAGATAATAGTGAAAATCTCTTTAGTGCCCACTGAAAAGAAGACTAGAGTCTACGTGTTGGCTATTTCAGAAAAAAAAAAAAAAAAAAAAAGAAAAAGAAAAAAAAAAGACAAATATCTTCTCATAATTCTTTTTAATTTTGGCACCCAGAACAAACAGTTTCTACGCTCATTAAGCTGGAAAAGAAATAGTCTGATGCATAAGTAATAGTTTAATCCCAGGCCATTAACAGGACCAGTTCTAGGACTGTTGATGTGCTCTATATTTCTTACATGTGTCTTCCTAATATGTCAGAGAGATTATGGTATATGGATAAAAAAATGGGAAGATGTAAAAATGGTGCAAGATGGTCATCTGATACTGAACTGGAATGGTTGTTCTTCCATCTAAGCTGACAGAAAAGAGAGGTTCCTCATTCTCAAGTTTTAACCAGCTCTCTACATTTGTGTACACATCAGGGACTTTGTGAAAGCTGAGGAGAGAGCACCTGTGAGGTTATCTGCTGATGCAAGTCTGAGTTAGTCAGGCCAATAGCCTCTGTTACGTGCCTGTCTTTAACAAGCATGCTGTATGTAGTAAGGCCAGGTTTTCAATCAATTAGTGTTGTAATTAAGGCCACTTTTAGATAAGATTATATTGTCACTTTGGCAGTGTTTGTACTTTAATGATGTTACTTGTGAGTGTCAAATGGGAACTCACAGAAAAAAGGACAAAAATGAAATAATGATCATATCTCTTTGTCATATAAACTTTTTTATCTTTTAGCAGTTATTTCTGAAATCATGTTCATAGACCAGTACTTTGAAATGTGTCCAAAAAATAAACCATGCAACTAGTATTTGGAGCATGGCTTTCCCATCTACATAAAATAAAAACAAAAACAATATTCACAAAGCACATGCATACTTTATGTGAATTCCCAAAATAAAAGTATGAGGGCAATACAACTGACAGTTATATTTGTATTATGGTGAATTTTTAATACAAAATACCTCTATTATGAGAAAGAAAGGAAAGAAAGGAAAGAAAGGAAAGAAAGGAAAGAAAGGAAAGAAAGGAAAGAAAGGAAAGAAAGGAAAGAAAGGAAAGAAAGGAAAGAAAGGAAAGAAAGGAAAGAAAGGAAAGAAAGGAAAGAAAGGAAAGAAAGGAAAGAAAGGAAAGAATACCAGGTTTTGTTTGCAGACTAATGATGATTTACTTAAAAAAAAATATATATATATATTTTATCTGCACCTCAAATAATACTTTCTAGGATTCTGTTACTGTAGTAATTAACACAGACTTAATGTCAGATAGGAGAGTCTTTGCTAATTAAAATGATATTTCGATAATATTTCAAGATATTTAGGCCATTTAGTCCAAAATTTGCAAATGTACACATTCTTGTCTTTATTTCTGTCACTACTACAATTAACAACTTCAAATTCACCTTTTGTTTCTAATAAAGCCATTTCATCCTGAATATAGGATCATTTTCATTCACTTACTTTAAACAAACTGTCTCTCTCTTTCAATTTCAGTCCTGACTTTGGTGCTTGAGCTCCTCTTCTGCCTTTACAGGGATCAGATATCTCCTAAATGGTTGTTGTCAGATTAAAGGCATTAACATTTCTGATGTCCACTGATATGGTATCAAAGAATAAAAACTTACTGAAGTATAGCATTCAAAATCAACATCAGGTTAATCCAAATTCTAGGGACCATGTCTACTCATACTTAATTTACTCAGGCAGTTCTAAAGCATAGAACTGAGGTCTGTCACAGTACAATCTGTAATGATGATAGAAGATAGGTTTTCCTAGCACACTGTTAAGTCACTTCATCTAAGAATAAAATGTTGACTACAGCTAGAACTCTACAGACTTTTTCTTAGTCATAACTGTTTATTTTTTTCTGCCCTTGTTCTACCTCAACCATTTCACTATGATCACCTTGTACTTTTTCAGAGGTGATAATAACATGCCAAAAAGTAAACCTACTGTACAGTACCTTGGCTAAAAGTCAGCTTTTTGAGCCAAGAATTTCTCCATTCCAAGATGTAACAGAGTCATCAGGGCATCTTGCCCTTGGTTTTCTTCAGAAGTGATTTATATTGGTTTTGACTCTTCTGGAGATGATTGCAGGCTGATAGACTTCTAGAGTTCAGGACTAATTCTGCTGTTGCTGGGCATAGTAATACAAGAGTAGATTGTGCTTCTGGAGCATTTCCAAATGAATGCATTGTCTACAATTTTAAACAACTGTTGGCAGAATAAGTGGAAAAACAAAATCTTTCATCAGGGCCTTCTCATTACAGACAGCTAATTACTTAATTCTCACATTACCTCTGAAAGTTCTTCTCCAGTTGTTACAGGTGGTTTACATGACCTTTCTTAGGTTATTTCTATTTCATAAAATAAGAAAACAAAAAGTCAGGAGATTAGAAACTTTTTAGGAAATTACACGTAATTATTGCAGACTAACTGCCTGAGTCCCAGGAGTGTGAAGACTGCCGAGAATCAACAGGAGTGTTTCTGACAAATGTGTTTCTTTTTTTCAAAAGTATAAAAGTATAAACATCCACCAAAGAACATCCAGACTGTGATCTATCAGGAAAATCTGAGAGGTAAAAGGTACAAAATATTCTTCTCTTCACTGTAATGCCTGTCAGGAGCAGAAGGAATAGAGTTAAGTCTATAATTCTGCAAAGAACAGACATTTCATGATTTCGAATGTAGCTTCATTCTAAGTAACAGTAAACACTGCATCTGTGAAACTCTCTGTGAAACAATTTCATGTCATACTATTACTATACTTCATAGTCTATTATTTTTCTTTATATTATGGATAAAAGTTAATATGAAATCTAACTATAATTTCAGTATTAAAGCAATAAAAACAGCAGAAAGCTTTACTATTGCTTTACTGTTTTTTCGAAGTATTGAAAGAAAAGTTCCAAAAACTGGCTGACTGTTGTGAGGTATTTCAATTCTTACAAAATTTCAAATTCCCCAAAATATGTTTGTCTCTATTCTTCTCAGCCTATTATTGCCTTTTTAAAAAATAATGCGTTCATATGTTTTCCTGTGAATTTGAGAAATATTTTTAATTTATCAAGCATTTTGAGTAAAATTATCTGAAGCAACTAAGGCATTAAGTCACTTAATGGGATTTAGTTATCTTAGCTAGATATTTTTTAATTATCTTTTTATATTTGATGATAACATGTGAAGCCATTTTGTTTAGTGTATATATATACATACAAAAGCACACACATACATGTAGATATATAAAAATATTTTTCATTTAATATTTTATACATTTTCTTCTAATATCAACCCGCTTAATATTGCTTTTGATAAGAGACTAGTATCTCACTGATAACATAAGTTGTCCAGATAAGTCTTTAAAATTCATTTTAACAAACTGCTTAATAGCAATTGTAGTTTTTCACCAGAAGAAATCTTTGTCTTAAATGACATCAGAAAGATTTCAGGCAGTTTGACGGCATTCTGGTCACCACTTCCTGCTAAGCTATTTTCACCACAGAAACAGTAGTGAGGGAATGCAAAAGAGTTAAAATCCATCTGCATAAATGAAAACATGATATTTTGGTGTGATCCTCAGATAGCTTTGCCCTAAAGTAACCTTATTTTTCGGAAACTAGTGGCCAACTAGTTCTGATCAGTACTTCAGGAACATCTGCAATTTTTAAAGACTCTATTTTCTCTCTTTCCTTCCTTTCCTTCTCTCCTCCCCCTTTCCTCTCTCTCCCTTTCTTTCTTTTTTCTTTTTTCTTTTTTCTTTTTTCTTTTTTCTTTTTTCTTTTTTCTTTTTTCTTTTTTCTTTTTTCTTTTTTCTTTTTTCTTTTTTCTTTTTTCTTTTTTCTTTTTTCTTTTTTCTTTTTTCTTTTTTCTTTTTTCTTTTCTCTTTTCTCTTTTTTCTTTCACTCCTTCTTTCTTTCTAACCCCCATTCTCTTTCTTGCCTGCCTGCCATGGTTGTGTGCTCTTTATTTTTAAAGTGTATTTGGCAATAATTCACTATTAGTGGGTTCCGTTATTATCCCTAAATAGATATAATCTGAGCCTACCAGTTTTCACATGTTCATATTTTCCATGTGAAACTATGGAAAAAAAAGTTATTTTAACTTCAGTAAATATTCTCCAGCATTCTTCAAAATACTTTTTTAAATGAGTGCCATTGAAATACTGTCACAAGGTGTTTTATAATAAGTTTTTCATACAATGAATCACACAGATTTACTTTTTCCCTTAATAATTTACTTTTATTATATATTTTGGCCTTCTTGGCATACCTGCTTGTTGTGGTTTTGGCTGAGATAAAGTTAATTTTCTTCATAGAGTCTTGTAAGATGCTGTGTTTTCAGCTTTTGATGAAAATAGTGGTGATAACACACTGATGTTTTAGTTGTTGCTGAGCAGTGCTTATACAGCATCAAGGACTTTTTTACTCCTCATGCTTCCCTGCCAGTGAGGAGGCTGGGGGTGCACAAGATGTTTGGAGGGGACACAGCCAGAACAGCTGACCCAAACTGACCAAAGGACTATTCTATACTATATGATGTCATGCTCCGTAATAAAAGCTGGGGTAAAGAAGGAAGAAGGAGAGGACGTTCCAAGTGATGGTGTGTGTCTTCCCAAAAAGCTGTTACGTGTGATGAGCCCTGCTTTCCTGGAAGTGGTTGAACACCTGCCTGCTGATGTGAAATAGAATTCTTTGTTTTGCTTTGTTTGTTCGTGCAGCTTTTGCATTACCTATTAAACTGTCCTTATCTCAACCCATGAGTTCTCGCACTTTTACCTTTCTGATTCTCTCCCCGACCCCACCTGGGGAGAGTGAGGGAGAGGCTGTGTGGCACTTAGCTGCCTGATGGATTAAACTATAACACTGCTTCTTGAATGTTGCTTTGCTAAATTTTCTACTCATTCTTCATAAATTTTAAAGAAGAAAGAACATTGATTATGAAACATCTAGGCATTATTATCATTCCTGTTGTCCAGATCCATTCAAATGTTATTGTCAGATAAACATAATTCATTTAGCACTCATGTATATTGGCAATTCTTATCTGTTTCAGAAATGGATGGTAAGACACTTTGGTGTCCATCCATCTCCACTAGTGAAGAAAGGTGTGAGATAAAGGTCTCTCTGATTTCTACAGCATTCACCAAGAATATATACCAGGAAGTGCTCATCAAGTGACATTTTCTACTTTTTTTTCCCCTCAATTTTTCTCTATTTATTTTGTTTCTTTGAATTAATGTGCTTCTGTTAGATCATTTTGATTTTTTTTCCTACTTGAAGAAAATGTTTCTTTTTAACTAAATAAGATAATCAAGGTACCTGTTCAAGCAGGAACTACCTGGCAGTGATTTCCTCTTCCTGTGTAATCCAATTCCAATGGTGGGGACCTGCAGTGAGCCCTGTATGTGGCTGAAAGTTGCCATCAGACCTATGTTAGAACATTGCACCTGTGAACTCCTAGGAACACCTGGCCACCTCTGGGGCTAGATCCATAATTCAGTTCACCCCCAATTATTGTCTATCACAGCCATAGGTCAGAGGTGGAGAGAATCAGGAAGAGCTGAGGACCTCTCTATCATTCTTGGTCATGGCAGAATCCCTCCCTCACCCTTATCCAAATTCATTGCCAACAGAAGTCACCAGTTAGATTCCTCCTCTCATCTATGCCACAGGCAGAACGTATTCAACTCTGAGTAATACAGCTCATAGTCCACTTAGAAACTGTGACAATTTGATCTCTGTAGGATTACCCCCAACTTAATTTGGCTTTTCTAAGGTAAATCTTCCCCCGAGAGGAAAAAACCACCAGGCACCAGCAGCTTTTTCTGTATGCCATCTTCTGTTCTCTTAGCTAAGCAAATCACAATTATCTCACACTATTTTTTTTTTTTTATATATATATACATATTTTTTTCATTTGGC
>VXAA01003146.1:364814-380849 GCA_013399115.1 Anseranas semipalmata
CTATGGCTTATTTTTTCTTTTTTTTTTTTTTTTTTTTTTTTAATGATACTTAGACTGTCTTCTCCCTTTTCTACTCACTACAGTTACCTAAGCTCCAAAGGTTTATGAAAATCCTCTTTTATGAATCTCGTACTGTCATAGGTCAAGATAATTCCTTTAATAACCTTACTAAAACCCACAGATATGGTTCTGCTAACCTCATATCTTCCTTTCTCTAAAGACCAGAATATGGACATAAAATTGCATATGAGGGCCTAGTAATTTATTTACAACAAAAAGATCTTCCCAATCACCTGCATCCCCATTGTGCTTCTTCATAGTTTGTACTTACTGACTTACATGGCCCTGCTGCCATCTCTGAATGCAGTTACAAACACACAAATGGGAAGTTCCTAGACAATTTAGTCTATACTGTCACAGAATACCTTTCACCACTGTATACTCCCATAATTGATGTCCTGGCTCTTGCTGCTGCACTTCAAATAGAGTTTTTTAGTCAATCAACAGTGGACACTGCAGGGCACTGTCATGATTACTTGAAAATTCCCACACCCTCTGGAAGTTTATAGCTCTGTACACCAGGCAAGGTTTTGTTACTTTTATAGTGTTGTTGTTTGTTTCCTTTCTCACGGACTGGAGAAATCTGTTATAAGTCCTTTCTGTGGGAACACTAGGACCTGTGGGGCTTATGTTACTCATTATTTTCCCAAGAAAACAAAACATACGCACATTTAAGGACTAAAAACCTGAAAGGGTTTATGAAGATTTCTAGGTTTGAAAACATTGTAAAATTAGTTAATTAGTTTTTAGATGCTTGAGTTCTGATTCTTAAAAAAATAAATAGAAAGAAAGAAAGAAAGAAAGAAAGAAAGAAAGAAAGAAAGAAAGAAAGAAAGAACTTTAAATACAGATTATTTCTACTCTATAGTTGGATTTTATTTTTTTTTCTAAACTTTATCACCTTCAATCAAAAGACTTGAGCAACCTAGTCTAGTGGAAGGTGTCCCTGCCCATGGCAGGGGGGGGGTTGGAATAGATTATCTTTAAGGTCCCTTGCAACTCAAAGTATTCTGTGGTTCTATGACTTTCTAGGGCCTTAT
This sequence comes from Anseranas semipalmata, assembly GCA_013399115.1. Lineage (NCBI taxonomy): Eukaryota > Metazoa > Chordata > Aves > Anseriformes > Anseranatidae > Anseranas > Anseranas semipalmata. Next base: position 365,915 of record VXAA01003146.1, read on the forward strand.
TTATTTATTTATTTTAACCTGGGAGAACTGAATACCTGGAGAGGTATGACCCCATACTTGCTGGTAGAAGCTGATCTACACCTGGCTAGGGTTGCACTCTCCTATTTTAACAAAATCTAAAATAATCATACTGATCAAAAATCAACATGCTGAACTGACTTTATATCAACAAATTCTACTGTCTATTCTTTTTCTTGTGTCACTTCTGTACTTCACCAGCTTTGTAGTGTTATGTTTGCTTTCTTCAATATAAGCTTGTTCCCCAGCCCCCCCGAACCTTACAGTCTTGACTTACACACACAAAAAAAAAGTAATTCCACAAATAAAATTACAGTCTTACAGGGTTGAAAGAGACACTGAAAATTCATTTAATCTATCCTTCTGCCTCAAGGATCATCTTAGGTCATGGAGACAGATGTTTGTGTAATTGCCAACAATAAAGGCCAGCAGTCTGCTCCAGCTGTTCCACAGTCTTCTGGAGTGTTTCATCTGTATCATTAGAAAATTTTTCCTTGTGACTAGCCTGTGTATAGGCTTGGTGATGTGGCATAAACAAGAGTTAAGCACCCAGTTCTCACTGAATGTCAGTGGGAGATGGTTATCTGATTTCCTCATATCACGTGTGCCTTTAACTTCTCACTATCTTTATAATCAGAATTATATTTTTATTTATGCATATTTTAATAAAGATTAGAAATTAAAGTATGTTTTTCTCCCTGAACAAAGACATACTTAAACTGCTTAATTTCATCTAGAAGATTTAGAGTTGCCACAAACAAGTAACTGTGAAAATGTAGTGATCTGTTAGACAGCAAAGTAGCAGATATGAAGGGCTTCCAGTACAGACAGGATGGAGCAATGGTTTCCTTTCATAATACTTGGAACAGAAAGCAGACACTTAATCACTGCAATACACCAAACAGTCTTGGGGTAGCAATCTCAGAAAGCAGAGGTGTCAGATTAGCTGTGGGAGGTCTCCTGACTACAAGATTACAGCAAAATAATCATGAGGCATAACAGAGAGTCACATAGGAGAAGAATGCTACGTTAATTAGTTGTGCTTGTCCTCAGACTATTTTCATTTTGAATCTGCATTTACATCCCATTGTGCTGCTGCACCTCCATAGGCTGTCCCACCCACCCTCACCATCTAATACAGACCTTTTTTTCTGCGTTATTATGTATGCGGAGACAGCACAAGATCTCAACATCAGCCACTGCATTTTTTCCATATGTCATCTTCACTATTTATATTACTTGAAGTTATAACAAATCCCTTCAAATAGTTTATCTAGTGTGAGGGATTTCAGTATATAGATATAATTATAATTAAAGTTCTTTGTTGATTCCCACTTTATATATAGACATTGGCTTTGCATGCTTTTCCGATTTGAATGTTAACAGCTCCAGCAGTCATTTACATTCTGCATCAAATGCTTTTGCAGAGCTTTCTACTGTGTGTTTGATTTTCCTATTATTTTTACTTATGTTGTACACTATTTTAACTTTTGCAATTTATTTATATTATGAACTTTATGAACCAGGTTCTTCACATTACACTACAGTCCTTGCCCTAAAGATGTTAAAAACAATCTGTTGCAATGAGAGACAACATAACTAGATTTTTTGCTAGACTTTTGGCTATCAAAATACTTATGGTCATGGGCCTTGTTAGAGTTAGGTCAGAGGTTGGACTAGGTGATCTTGGAGGTCTCTTCCAACCTGAACGATTCTGTGATTCTGTGATTACCAACAATCTTTCCACTTATTCTTTTGTAATTTCTTAAAATCACCATTTAAAAATGCAATGATCATATCATAAAATACTACTGTTTTTAGGAATATTTTAATAGAATTCTGAGGTTTTATATCAGTTTTCTGAGAACTGCTGTGTCAGAACAAGCTCCATCAAGGACAACACCTAATTGTGGCTGTACATGGAGGCTTAGGAGAAAGTATAAGTCAGAACATATAGTAGTACTTTCCTGACTACATATTATAGTACTTTTCCTGACTGCTTTCCCTGTTTCTGGTGACTGGTGGCTCAACAGCTTCTTGATAATATAAAGCAAAGTCATTGCAAAGCCTTTCACATATTTCTCTTCCATGAACTTATCCAACCTACTCTTGTAAGTATGCAAGCTTTTAGCATCCACTATATCCTTTATCAGGGAATTTTGCGGCTTCACTACATAGTTTGAGATGAGCTCTCTCTTCCTCTTTGCTTTTTTTTTTTTTTTTTAAATTATTATGATCTTTAGCTCTTAGTTCTTTTGATGGAAGAGTGAGAGAACAAGTGATCCTTATTAAACCTCCCAATGTCACCTATGTTTTCTGAGATATATAACATATCTTACCCTTTCCAGCTAAGACTCCTAGTTTATTAACTCAGTCCTCTAGTGGGAACTTATTCTGTAACTTTGATCAAACTTCTCACTCTTCTCTGAGCCTTTCATTGCTTGACTATATCCTTTATGAGAAGGGGAACCAGAATTGCACAAAATGTGATAGGACACACTCTATGGATGTATAGAGTTATGATGACCTTTCCTGTTTATATCTCTATTCTGGCCTCTGTAACTTGCTACTTGTTTTATTGATCTTTATATAGGACTAATCTGATATTTTCCTGAAAATTGTCTACTACAGCTTCAAGATCCTGATCCCAGGTCATCAAGTTAAGGACATTTTTTTCCCGTGTCCCATTTTCTGTTCATTTGTAGTGAATTCTATGTATTCATACCAAGTTACCCAATTTGCCTGCGGATCCTCACAAGTAACCCTCATCTTTACACTGCTTGTATAAGATAAAACCATTAACAAATACTGTAATTTTACTCTTTTAGATTATTTATGAATATGTAGAACAGCACTGATCCCACTACAGATCTGTGACATACTGCAGGAATGACCTTCCTTCACTGTGGAAAATAAGTAACTTATAATTACTCATTTTTCTATCTTTTAACCAGCATTATTATTCATTCACAGCTCTTCACTGTCTTCTAAAGGTTATTTAGTTTTGTTAAGGAATGTTAGTGCAGGACCTTCTTGAATGACCTCCCAGAAACTATAGTACTTTTTTTATCAGTTCTCTGTTGAATACTCTAAAATATTTTTTTTGTTAAAATCTTATAATTTTGATTAATTTTCTTTTTATATTTTTACCCATTTTTATAAGTATCCTGAAGCACAACAGATGGTGTTAAAGGGACAAACTATGTAACTCTTGATGCCATCTTGTACTGGAATGTATGTGCCAAAATCTTTGAAAAAATAAGATTAACTTTCATCACAGAAGAGTGTTGCAGTCATATTTTTGTGGGAAAAAAATCAGGAACATTTCTAATGATTTATTGTTCTATAATTTCCAAAATTTAGCTTGTATATACTTTAGTTTGTTCTATGAAATTATTACTTTGTAAAAAGATAATAATCTGATAAAGTGTAAAAAAATGGCTTACATTGCTTGTGAGTGAGTGATTAGGTACCTCATTGAATAAAACATAACAGATCCTTATTAATATCACTTTTTCTGTGGTTCCTTTCTTTCCCCTAAAATTTGTCTTTCATATATATATATATTTTTTTTTTTCTCCTTCTCTAATATATTTAAATGGTTAGTCAGTCTGGACAAAGATTATAACTATTCCAGTTTAGATTTGACCTAGGCAAACAGGGTTTTATGATTTCCAGTTTCTATTGTAGTACAAATAAATATCAGTCAAAGAATCATCACTGACTACATTTTTGGTACAAGGAACACATTCATAATTACCGAAATGGAAAGAGTTTCTTGGAAATTAGTGACTCTGTAAGAATTTTCAAGGCCCATTAGTTAAGCAACTCAAAACGAGCCCTCATCAATACTGGGGCCGGGGCGATGGGGGAGTTTTCACGTTTTAAAAGAGTGGTGTAAAATTGGATTACTGAACAACTGAGAGAGAAAGAAAATGTCCCTCCAGGAACTGTGGGCTAGGATGAGACACAAAGAGGTGATTGTAAATGAGGCATGGCCTAAATTGGTTGAGATGTACTTTAGTCAGTATTGCTGCTGGGATGAATCCAAGGGTTGACTAGTAAATATGGAGGTATTGACCTTATATTCTTGTCTTTGTGAGAAGAATGAGGAGAAGAAGAAAAAAATGCAATAATGTAATTTTTATGCTAAAATGCTTTGATGTTTTTTTTTTTTTCTAGCTGAGAGCAGAAAATGTCCTCAACAGAAGCACTTATGAAATTAGCTTTATTTGGCAGCAGCCACTTCAGACTGATAACAGAAGAGAAACTTTTTTATTCTCCAGGAATTAAGGGAAGAAGGTGAAAAAGCTCACATCTATGCATAGTAACTATCAGTGTCAAAAAAATATTTCATGTATTCCTTGGGGAAAAAAAAATGTCTTAGAAGATGTAGATTTTAGTGAAAGAACAACAAAAACATTCTTGCAAATATTTTTTCTATTCCTTTTTATATTACTGAGTCATGGATGCTATATGATGTTATATGGAAGTATAATTAGAATGGGTAACTTTGAAACAAACTTGATCTATTTTTGGTTCTAAATCTACCTTTCAAACATGCCTCCACTAGTTCATCATTCATATAAGTGTTGCTACAGCCTTCTTGTGCCTCCTTAGAAACTCCATGCATTGGAGTTTCACTGGGAGAGAGTCATTGTACTCCCAGTGCCTCACTCATAATTCCTGCTGCTTAACCCCTGGACATAGCACCTTCTCTAGCAGTTTTACACAGAGTAAAAGAAAGCGTGAAATAGTTATGGCACTGTATTCTCACATTACATACTTAAAGGGAGAAAATAAAACATTAATTTTTTTTTTTTTTTTAATTTTCCTCCAACCTGAGAAATGAAAGGGAAAAATATGTTACTGGGGAAACAAGTTATTTTACAATGTCAAACTGAGGGAAAGAGCAAAGTTTTCTGCTAAAGCTAATAATCATTGGCAGTGAAAAATATTCTCAATACAATGGAAGAAAATCTACAGAAAAAAAAAAATATGTTGAGGAAATATTATCTCTGTTATGAAGATATCTAAGCCATTGACAAGACCTGAAAGAAAGATTTGAAAATGATGCCTAAAATAATTCTCTGATATTAATTGTAGTAAGTACAATATCTTGTTTTAAATTTGAGGATGGCATAGCAGATGGAAAATAGACAATAAATATACAGAAATGCAATAAAATTTTTACTCCTCTTAGCCTTGTAAAACAGTGAAGAGTCATACAGAGAACATAATTAGATGTAGTATAAATAAATTTTTATTTTAATAAGGGAAACAGAAAGAATTAGATAACAAAACAGCAGTTTGCTTTTGTCAGGAGGTATTTTCTTCTTCCTAGAAGAAATGGAACAATGAATACAGCCAACATGAAAAAATTTGTTCCAGTTTCAGCAGCATGTAGAAATGCTGAAAGCTTTACAGACTACCTTTTAAATAAAATGCAGACAATGAAGGATTGAGATAAAAAGATCCTTCACCACTGACAAATGAGGAGTAAGAAAAGGGAAAAGTGTAAAATTATTTTTAGAAATGGGTTCTACATAAGGAATAGCTTGTGATTTTAGGCTGAGTCCTGAGTCATCCAGAAAGGTGATGTGATGCAGAAATATACTTCCAACTTCTTTGCTGTGGAAAGAAGAGATAGCAGATTTACTTTGGTCCAATACCAGCAGAAATTGCAACCTCCTCCTACTCTCCCCCCCTCCACCCTCAACTCAGCTGTGTTCAATAAACCTGCTGGAAGATTGTAAGGAGCCAAGATCCCACCAACGCTGAAGAAAGAATAAATAAATGCACAGCTGCATCCTCTCCTGAACAGTGTAGGGCCTGCACACCAGTCTAGTGTGCAGCTCAGCCAGATCCAGCCACCTACCTCCTAGGCTGCCGATGCAAGCTGATCATCCAAGATCCTTTCTATCTATGGGGAGGGATAGTCCTTCCCAAAGGAGGTTTTTCTTCTCCAAATAGAGCATGCCCAGCTTAAAGTGTCTATGTCACTCCATTGACTATTTGGACAGCTTTAATGTCTAGCATGGAGCAAATCCCATGTAGGTGGTCACAGTGAGATAAAATGCAGACACTCCTAAGGCACGAGGTGAATTAAAAACAATCCTTTACTGAGTAGGCTTAATGTTAGATGGCAGTTTGGAAAGCATATTGTAGTTACTTCAAGAGTCAATTATTTTTAGGTTTCTGTTTTATTTACTTTGCATCCATGGACATTTATTATAGAAGCAAATACTCCTTGCTGTAGGTGGTCAGTACAGCTTCTCCTGATTTTAGCGCTGTCATGAGGCTCTCATCTCACCCCTTTATCCAGGCATTGCTGTACTAAACATTGAATTTGAATTGTTTCTCTCTTGTTGCACTGTACTTTGTCCAATGCTATGGAGCTATGGGGCTCTGCAAGGACAGATAAAGCTCTTGTTGTTTGTCTGTACTGTCACATTGTTATTATCACTTTTTTAGCATCAAGAGTCCTCCAACTGAGTATGTGTTAATTTATATCTGAGTTTCTCTCCAGGGTGAGCTAAATATTTCTCTGGTGGGAAAGGAGAGAAGCAGATGCTGGGGCCGAGACCCCACATCCAGGAAGATCTCAACCTTAGAGTGCACACGATAAATACAGAATTCAGAATTCAAATCATATTTCATTCTTCTGGCTTCCTACCAGTCTAGCACTCACATCAGGAAAAAAACAAAACAAAACAAAACAAAACAAAACAAACAAAAAAAAACACAGATCAAAACCAGACCAAAACCAAACTGCCGGCTTCTTAATATATGCTGTAGGAGAAGGCTGAGCAGAGCAGGAACCCATGTAGACTTCTTGGTCTCTGCACCTTCCCTTTCTGCAAGCTGGACACCAGCTAAGGAACTTCCCCGGCTCTATTGATGACAAGTAGCCTCTCAGGCTAGCCAGTGCCAGGACTCTGCAGACCTTGAGGAGTCAAGACCTTATATATCACCCTGTATCAATTCAGGAGGCAGTGAGAAATGCCAGACATTCCCAGAGAAACATACTATGTAGCTAGCGAGCTGCCAAATTCTGCACCAGCTGTGTGAATTTCTAAGACTTTAGACAGTCACATACAGACTTTTGCATTACAGAAACCTAATGCAAAGGGACTGAAACAACCTTATCTGTTATACTAGGTACTTACTTTTCTTAAGCTGAAATTGTATGTGCATATATTCAAATATAAGTTTCAGCCTTTTAAGTCACATATGGTTGGCGACCTGCTACAGCACTTGGATGTACGCAAGTCGATGGGGCCCGATGGGATCCACCCGAGGGTACTGAGAGAACTGGCTGAGGAACTGGCTGAGTCGCTTTCCATCATTTATCAGCAGTCCTGGCTCTCGGGGGAGGTTCCAGATGACTGGCGACTAGCAAATGTGACGCCCATCTACAAGAAGGGCCGGAGGGAGGACCCGGGGAACTATAGGCCTGTTAGTTTGACCTCAGTGCCAGGGAAGCTCATGGAGCAGATTATCTTGAGTGTCATCACGCAGCACTTGCGGGACAACCAGGCGATCGGGCCCAGTCAGCATGGGTTTATGAAAGGCAGGTCCTGCTTGACGAACCAGATCTCCTTCTATGACCAAGTGACGCGCTTAGTGGACGAGGGAAAGGCTGTGGATGTGGTCTACCTCGATATCAGTAAGGCTTTTGACACCGTTTCCCACAGCATTCTCCTCAAGAAACTGGCTGCTCGTGGCTTGGACTGGCGTACCCTTCGTTGGGTTAGAAACTGGCTGGGTGGCCGGGCCCAAAGAGTCGTGGTGAATGGAGTCAAGTCCAGTTGGAGGCCGGTCACTAGTGGCGTCCCCCAGGGCTCAGTACTGGGGCCGGTCCTCTTTAATATCTTTATAGATGATCTGGACGAGGGGATCGAGTGCACCCTCAGTAAGTTTGCAGACGACACCAAGTTAGGTGCGTGTGTCGATCTGCTCGAGGGTAGGAAGGCTCTGCAGGAGGATTTGGATAGGCTGGACCGATGGGCTGAGGCCAACTGTATGAAGTTTAACAAGGCCAAGTGCCGGGTCCTGCACCTGGGGCACAACAACCCCAGGCAGAGCTACAGGCTGGGGGATGAGTGGCTGGAAAGCTGCCTGGCAGAGAAGGACCTGGGTGTGCTGGTTGACAGTCGGCTGAATATGAGCCAGCAGTGTGCTCAGGTGGCCAAGAAGGCCAACGGCATCCTGGCTTGTATCAGGAACAGTGTGGCCAGCAGGACTAGGGAGGTGATTGTCCCCCTGTACTCGGCTCTGGTGAGGCCGCACCTCGAGTACTGTGTTCAGTTTTGGGCCCCTCACTACAAGAAGGACATGGAGGTGCTCGAGAGAGTCCAGAGAAGGGCAACAAAGCTGGTGAGGGGTCTCGAGAACAAGCCTTACGAGGAGCGGCTGAGGGAGCTGGGGTTGTTCAGCCTGGAGAAGAGGAGGCTCAGGGGCGACCTTATCGCTCTCTACAGGTACCTTAAAGGAGGCTGTAGTGAGGTAGGGATTGGCCTCTTCTCCCACGTGCCTGGTGACAGGACGAGGGGGAATGGGCTAAAGTTGCGTCAGGGGAGGTTTAGGTTGAATATTAGGAAAAACTTCTTCACCGAAAGGGTAGTTAGGCATTGGAATGGGCTGCCCAGGGAAGTGGTTGAGTCACCATCCCTGGAGGTCTTTAAAAGACGTTTAGATGTTGAGCTTAGAGATATGGTTTAGTGTGGGCCTTGTTAGAGTTTAGGTCAGAGGTTGGACTAGGTGATCTTGGAGGTCTCTTCCAACCTGAAAGATTCTGTGATTCTGTGATATCAGTGTTGACATGCTGGAAAAATTTCATAGCAAAATATGTTACTGGACTGCAGAAGCATATTACTGGAAAAAAAAAATTCTTAAACTTTTCCTCATGCAATATTCCAAGATCCAAAGTTTGACAATTTATTTTAATTACTTTTGGATGAAAAGATAGCCTTAATAATGTAAATGGATGTACTTTTGTCTTTATTGATATAGAAAGATTGAAACAATAGCACCAATATAATTCCAGACATCCCCCACTCATCTTAATTAGAGGAGTTGACTTTGAAGATTAATTTAAATGCCAACACTGTTAACTATTTCACTGCTGGTTGTCATCTCACCACTATCCATCAGTTGTAGATGAATGTACCTGTCATACTATGATGTTTTATTAATTTGAAAGAACCTTTCACAGAAACATGGCAGCAGGTTTCTGTAGAATATGCAAATAACAAAGTACACTATTGAATATTCTTTCAATCACTTGGATAATTGGGATTCTTCTGCGCTCTGACAAATTAGAGTAAAACGTTGCTTATATAGCCAACAGCTGAAAAAAAAAGTATTATAATCCCGGAGAGAAGCTTGCTTGATACAAGCAGCTTCTTCTGCAGAGCAAGGTCAGCCTCTTTGGGCTTGCAGACAGTGCTAAGTGAGGAAAATGGGATGAACAATGTAAGCTAAAAAATATTGACAAGAGAGTTCATCAAAATATGGTTTATCTGCTAAAATTCTATTAAATAAATGTATATTAAAAGGAAACAACATTTCGTTGTTTTAACTGACCATTGTTCAAGGAAAACTGTGTCAGAGCCAAGTGTTAGTGCTGATTTTTGAATGATATTTTTTTTTTTGTTGTTTACTGAGATACCTGAGATACCTTCAGTGTGGAGCCATTTCTTCAAAAAAGATGTTGCAAATAGTATTATTTAGAAACTAGTTTCTTATTTTTGGCCCATAAGGTCAAGAAATATTTTTTCCATATTACAGATGAAGAATGAAGAGAGGAAATAATGTTCCAATATTCAGAGACAAAAGAAGAGGGACATTCCTACTTGTCTATATGTGTTTTCCTCTATATAGAAGACCAAAGTTCATCACAGCTGCTAAAGGAATGTTTTCATTTGGTATCTTTTTTAGAGAAAAAAGGAATTATTCTGTTTAACTAGAAAAAGTGTCTCTCCCCCAGAAGTTTTATGATTTTAGTGGAAAAAGAAGACTCAGACTCCCTTAGTCACTGGTCCATTTACTCGGTTACTTCTTATCTTTAGCCTTAGGTGTTATTTTCAAGAACTGCATCCCACTTTGTACTTGACGAACATGTTTCTTCCAACACAGAAAGCTTATGTTCACAGATATTCACAGACAGCTGTATTGCTTTCCTATATCTTGCAATACTGTGATGAAGTAATGAAACGTAGCTTTCCTGCAACTTCCCAGGCTTTGATATTTTAGTAGGGCAACCACTTTTCATGCTACATTTTTTTACACTATTCCATCATATGCAGAAGACACTTGATGAGAATTTAGTGTTTGAAAGTTCCATAACAAAGGAAAAAATGTTATTCTCTCAAAGAAGGGTAATGAGCTATTGTGACTACTAGATTTTGAAAGCCAGACAAAAAGTAAAATATAAAAAGCTCTGATTCAAAATCAGCCAATATTCCTTCACCTAATTATTGTCACTATATCTAACCAGTTTCTTCCAGTTAGCGAGTTAAATCAGTTCTTTGAGAGGTCTAACAAGACCAGACTATTTTCCCAGATGATAGAGAAGCTTATCCAAGGACTTGGTAGAATGTGACACCTGCTTTTCCAGTGGTAGAGAGTTGTTATTTGTCCATTCTCCCCATCTTATAAAATCATAGTTTTGCTTATGTTTTATATCTTGCTTATGTTATGACAGTTTTATGAACAGGACTATTTGCACTGGAGAGATAGAGTCCTAATACTAATATGGATTTTGAGAAGGTAGCTGAATTGTTCTAGAAAAAAAATATTTTGTTTGCATAAAGGTTAGGTAGATTTTTTTACACTCAAATGCTTTGCTGGCACAGTTAGGTCTGCATAGTTCTACCAATAAAGCTTAATAGACTTGCATGTTTTTGTTGCATGCCAACAAAATGGAGTTCCATATCTGCCTGGGACCTCTAGAAATATTTGTAAAACAAGTGAATTTTAACAAATCCTGATAATGCTGAATTTTATAACATGCTTAAATGAAATTAGGAAAATAATAATTTATAACTATCTGGTGATAATAATCATGTGTATATAAATGGATATACCTTAATTTATTTTACATATACAAACATATACATATTGAATATTTATTTATTACCCAAGCTATTTGAGAAATAAAATGTATACAAGTAATTTGTTTGATGTCCTGCTTACAAATCTTCAAGTGTAATGACAGAAAGGGCTTAATATTGTTAGCATAAATGATTCATCCTGCTCTATAAAGAATTTTTCTTTTTCATAATCTGTTACTTACGTTTACTGATAGAGAAAACAGCAGGCAAGTGAAAAGCTTAAATAGGTGAAGCAGACTGAAATTAATTAAACAGACAGTGCGAGTTGAAGCATCTGCACACTGCAGAGTACCCTGACCTGGGAACTGCACTTACCCTCAGGCCCCATGGCACAGACCCACTGTCAGATCTAAAGGCCTTTGTTAACAACAAGCTTATTGGTGAGATCAGTCACAGGGAATCGGTTTTGGTTCATTCCAAGACAGTGAGGTTTTGTTTGTAGATGTCAGGAGAGATTTAGCAGAGGAGAGGTTATAGAGAAATATCCATAGGTTAACTAATTAAATTGAAAGATTTTCAGCCCTTGCTGGAGGAAGATGCTTAAACTGGAGGGACTCACAGTTCTGGAAGTCATGGGGACCATTCTGAGACATTTCCATCATGTCAGAGGAACTGGCTGCTCAAGGTGTAAGCAAAAGGATTTGGCCTCATCAAACGTTCCACTGACCTAACCTGTGGAGAAATGTTTTTCTTCTTTCAAAAAAGAACAAAAATGTAATACATAAGTATGAAAAGGTTTTGCCTAGTATACTGTTCGGAAAATAATCTGATAGTGTTGGAAATACGTATCTGAACATCTTGAATGAACACAGACATCCAGGCTGATGGGAGTTATGCTTGCCCTAGACTGGTAACATTATTTAATTAAAAATAGAATAAGGAAAATATGCAAATGATGAATAAAAATCCTCTGTGAGACTGTAAAATGTTTGGGGTAGTAAGAAACATTACCCCTTGTTTCTTCAGTTACTGAAAAAGTAGATTTTACTAGGCTTGCAATGCTGAAGTTTTCAAGTGGTGGGGGGTAACACTGCAAAATTTGAATCTGTACTTGGGAAGACTGGTGAGCGGGAAATGGCAGAAAAGGGACAATACAGGTTTGGGTGACTCAGCTGAAGCAAGGAAAAACACTTCTGGGTACTGAATCCAATAAAGTTTGGCTTCTTATGAATACATATTTTTGTGTCTGATAAATACAGCAGGAACTCTGAACAAAGCTTTTTAAGCATTTGAAGAACTGCATACCTCTTTCTGCCCTGTAAATTCTCAAGTGAATACAGAGTGAGTTTGCAGAGTAACTCTTCATAACTTCTTCACTGGGAATACTAACAGGATTACTTAGCTTTATCAAATTTTTAAAAACTTAACATTTTTGAGATCTCTGTCCGTCTAGCAAAATTTGTTATAATCAGTTAGCAGGTTCAAAGACTGGACAACACACACACAACACAGCTTTAATACTTAATGACTTTTTTATACAGAACCAGATGGAAAAAAAAAAATTAAAATCAGAATAATCCAGATCTCAGATCTCAGTCTATTAAAAATCAATAATTAAAATAATCATTTCTGAGAATATTTGGTCTGTCATTCTTTGCAATAATAAATTTTACTATTAATTATGTACCATAATTAGTTTAACATAAATTATGTATAACAAAACAATTACAAATCTTTTTACACAGCATGCAAAACACATTATGTTGGGGAATGCTAGAACAATGCCTAATGTTTTTGAAGTAAACTTTGTCTTATAGTATACCATAAGAAGATTTAAATGAAAGATCTATTTAGCAAAGTATCTGTGTCTGGTAACATCAGAGGCTAAAACGAAGAACTGATCAAATATACAATGATTTTGTCACTCTGTTGTGAAAATATACTCCAGTAGCTTCTGCCATTAATAAATAGTTCAAATACTTGCTGAGTCAGTCATGGTATTTTAGAATTTGAGTCCTTGATATAATTTTTTACTATTAATTCATCCAATAGCTTTTATAACTGATGCAAAATTTTGTGTGTTTGATGGAAAGTTATGTGGAAATGAGCATCACAATGTAACAACCCACTGATGTGAAATTTGAGGGGGTCTCTAGATTCTCAGTTATGAGAAACAGCAAATAAACACATCTTATTCACCTTTTTTGGGGCACTAGTAACTTTATAAACGTCTCTGTCATATCTCATCATACACTTTTTGCAAACGGACAGTGTCAGTACAAGAGCATAGAAAGTGAGAAAACCTTGTCCCTTTTGCTGTTTAACTAACTCCATGCTCTAACTTTGCTTAATGTAAAAGATTCCCCTTGCTGAGTGTCACAGTAATGTGTTACCTAACTATTCCAGACATGGTTTAAGAACTTTTATTTGTAAAAAGAAATTACAAATAACAATATGAGAAAAAATATTTGTATTTAGATTTTCCTGGCCAAACCCAACACTTAAAAGAAATGACTAGGTGAATGACTCGCAGTTATAAAGTCAAATAAAATTTGAGATTTACTTAAATGCAGCAAATAATAGATTCTTTTTTTTTTTTTTTGATAATGATTATGATTAATATCTGCTACCAATTTGTTGCACCCAAGTTACAGAACTGACTGTATTCCCACCAGTTTGTTATTCTCAAAATATGGCCAAAAGGAACACACCGTGTATAGAAAGCAAATCATTTACTGAAGTCTTAGCCATCTAATCCAAGAATTATTATTAGTACAGCTGCAGTGAAACTTACACAGTTCAAACTGTGTTCAGTTAAAATAATACATGCACACACTTTCTATTGTCTACCCATTTCTCTGCCTCATTCTTATCAGGAAGATGGCTTCAGTCAGGAGAGAGGCCACATGTTTAGATGTCAGCATCTTTGCTGATGTTGATGGTTTCTTTTCTCTCTAGAATCTGCTTGGGGTCACTCTCGTCTGACAACTGACTTGCTCTAGACCTTGCTCTCTTTTATTTGTCTGCAAATCTATTTGACATTCAACTTTACTATATGAGACCTGATTTAAATGTGTTGTACATTTGTGCTGTGTTCTCTTTGTTACCCCTAAAACTACATGTACTTTGTTGCTTGGTTCATGCCTTTGATGACCAGTAATTGACTATTGGTAATTTGTTTACAACCTTGGGCCTCCAGTATCAGGCAATTTGTGCCTGTGCTTCAATGTCTTTGTCACCACCCCTACGCCTTTCCTCTTCAGCCCACTACAGCTGCATTTCATTCTAGGGTCAAAGACAGTTCATTCTGCACCGAAAGATAGTTGATATTGATATTACTAGCTGCTGGTTAGAAATATACATATATACAACAAAAAGTGTTACACTGTGCTATTGAACAAAGCAAAGGAAAAGCTAAAACAACCTAAGTAACAGTTATCTGGTCATTTGATAATTGCTGTTATAAGTTAAAACAAATTTCCAGACAGGCTGAGACAATGCCAGACAAAGCCTGACAGGTCTTGAAGCTTGTGCTGTTAGCTTAGGATATGGCCTGTGACCTGATTCAAGCCATGACAACTCCACATTTACTGATCTACAAGGTACATATCTGTCATATGTATTTCCTTTTATGATTCTGGGTTTTATTGAATACTAGCTAATGCCTGCTAAAATTTGCCAGAAAGGCCTTATAAGAAAAGCATGTTTCTCCTTACAGTGAAATGTCTCTATTAATAAGCAACCACATGCTCCTTCCAAGCACTCTTGAAATAGCATCTTTCTTTCATGGAAATATGGAACCGTCTGTCTGTCAATAACACTTTATGTGACCTCTCTCTCTCTCTCTCTCAAAAAAAAAA
>VXAA01003146.1:380876-419380 GCA_013399115.1 Anseranas semipalmata
AAAAAAAAAAAAAAAACTAAAACTACATATTAATTCATATTAATTAAGATATATACTTTTCTGAGTGTAAGTTGATTCTTTTATCATAGATCAATTATGGTACTCAAATAAACTTCTGACTGTTCACACGTGTCATTCACTTCCTCTTCTTCTCTTTTATCTGTTCCCAAACATCATCTACCACCTTTGACCTGCTCTTCTTACTCACTCCTCTGCTTGCTGGAGTATAATTTCTGTAATTATTACTCTTCTACTTCCCTTCATATAGCTGCTCCTTACAAGCTCCTCCTTCTTGTACAAACTTAGTTCTTCCCATGTGCTGTCAGAAACCTGTAGTTCTTCCATTGTATCTCCGTTTCTATCCAATCCAATCTGTTGCAGTACAGTCTTGCTGTGGAACAGAAATAAAGAGCACAGCTTCCTTCTTTCTACAGTATCATCCTGAGACACTGCTATGTACCTCCAAACACATATCAGAACATAGTACAGGAAACTGTGGATGGAACCTAAGTGTGAATATCTAACAAATTTCTTGAGCAAATTAAGTTAACATTGAATTAATTGCACAAGAGCAATATACTAGGAAAACAGAAGATATAACAGAATCACAGAATCACAGAATGGTTGAGGTTGAAAGGGACCTCTGGAGGTCACCTGGTCCAACCTCCCTGTGCAAGCAGGGCCACCTAGAACAGGTTGCTAAGGATCATGTCCAGGAGGTTTCTGAATATCTCCAGAGAAGGAGACTCCACAACCTCTCTGGGCAGCCTGTGCCAGTGCTCTGTCACCTTCACAGTAAAGAATTGCCCCCTCATATTCAGCCGGAACTTCCTGTGCTTCAGTTTGTGCCCGTTGCCTCTTGTCCTGTCACTGAGCACCACTGAAAAGAGTCCATCCTCTTGACAGCCTCCTTTCAGATATTTGTACACATTGATAAGATCCTGTCTCAGTCTTCTCTTCTCCAAGATAAACAGGCCCAGCTCTCTCAGCTCTCCTCATATGAGAGATGCTCCAGTCCCCTAATCATCTTCGTAGCCCTCCGCAGGAAAGATTAGTATTATCAAAAATAGTATTATAATTGTTACAACTGTTATAGATAGCTGCAAGTGTTATTAATAAAAAGATTAACCTCATCAGATTTTAGATGGCAACAGGTTGATGTCTACATCTCAGCTAGCTATCCTCAGCTCTCTTTACAGAGACTGCAAATAAATAGGTTTTTGTTTGTTTGTTTGTTTTCTTTGAGGTTTATATCCTAATGTGAACTGTGGCTAAGACTCCACTGACTGTATGTGTAATCTCTGGCTATTAGTCAGAGTTCTGGAGAACTAAGGTGAATAGTTCCCCACAGGTGTCTACACCAGAGTCACTTAATGAATCTCTTACCCAAATGAGAGCAACCTATGAAAATATGAGTCTTGTCAAGTAAGCTAAGGTTGATAGGGCATAAATATCATAAAGAAATGGAGAAAATTTAACCAAGTTCAAAATGGACTTTAAAAATCTTTGTTTTTCATTTACAAGGAAATCCAATTTTAACTGCTTTTGAACAGACATAAGTAAGATCTGCCACAATTTGAAGATGACATATTCATTCTAGCAGCTGAAAAGGCAACTTCTCAGCAGAGCCTCTGGTAACAAGAACTGCTTCTATGATGAGAACAGACATTGAATAAAGCTAAAAGTAATTGCAGATACTCAGTGAGAAATAAAACAATTCTTTTGTGTGCCACCTAACCAAATCTTAATGTCCATCCTTGACATGATATATGTCTTTGCCCTTAGAAAAAAACTATTTTATGATTCTTAGTTTCAGTTGTTGCTGTAGTTGATTTTTAGACATTATTTACCTGTAATAATATTGTTAGAGTATCAGATAAAGACTTCCAAATCCGAGAGTTTATTCTTTAATTGGCACAGGATCTTTTAATCCAGAGAAAATTCCCTGTGTGTAACTTGCCTGTGTATGTGGAAAACCTGCACCAAATTAACCTGATTACTACTGTTAAATTTCATCCTCTTGTACAAAAGAAATGCTACTATTTCTATATCTTTTCTAAAGGAGAATTATGCTTCTCTTTCATGTGTTCTCACTGTACTTTACTTTTGTAATGAATATTTCAGCCTTTTATCTTAGTGCTCAGTACAGACAAATCCAGTCAATCAAAAACTGGGCATTAGTATCACACCTTTCCCACTCCTCCTGAAAAATAGTAATCACAAGATTATGAGGTCTTCTTTGTAGTTCACATCAGTTGCATTTTACATTAAAGATGCCTTGCTTTGAAAATATGAAGGTTTTCTTTTCTGTTTTTCTGGTTGTTGTTTGTTCTTGTTGTTTGTTTGTTTGTTTGTTTTGTCACTAGTTTAGAAATATGCTTTATAATATAAATGGAATTCTAGAGGCTGAAGGATTTGCTTTTTCCCAGGCTGTCCTGAGGCTTTTTTCTTCACTGTAGAGTGAGTCCAAGGAGAAATGACTCCTTTAGTGAAGTTTGCTGGAATGTGTCTACATGACCCCCTTCCTGGTTCAAGAGAGGAAAACTATTAAGTTTTAAAATCAAAACTGACTTCCATAGTTCCATACAGAGGAATGGATTTGAACATAATTTTTTATCATGAGCACTACACAACATTTCTGCTTTCCACTCTTTGAATAAAGGCAATTGTGAATATAGCAGAAAGATACAGATCCAGGTTATTTTAGTAAGTCACCAGGGAAATGAAAAAAACAAACAAACAACAAAACCAGATGCAACTCCAAAAACAAGTTTATAGATTTCTTTAGTTTTCACATTTTTGTAACCTCTATGAAGACCCTGCATAATCAATTAGAAAGCCTTTAAAATATACTGTCTTTTCAGATTTCCTGGGAATTATCCTATTTTAATAAAAATAGAGTAGAATAAACCAGAACAGAACAAAACAGAACAGAATAGTTCAGTTGGAAGGGATCTACAAAGATCATTAAGTCCAACTGCCTGACCACTTCAGAGCTAACTGAAAGTAAAAGCATATTATTGAGGGCATTATCTAATTGCCTCTTGAATGCTGACAAGCATGGCATCAACCACCTCACTTAGAAGCCTGTCGCAGTGTTTGACCACCTTCACTGTTAAGAAAATTTTCCTAATATCAAATGTAAGCCTCCACTGTCACAGCTTTGTGCCATTCCCACGCAACCTGTCACCAGTTACCAGGGAGAAGAGACTGGCACCTCCTTCTCCATTTCCTCTCCTCAGGAAGTTGTAGAGAGCAATGAGGTCGCCTCTCAGCCTTCTCTTCTCCAAGCTAGACGATCCAAGTGTCCTCAGCCTCTCCTCACAGCGCATGCCTTCCAGCCCTTTTAACAGCTTTGTTGCCCTCCTCTGGATGCTTTCAAGGACCTTAACATCCTCTTTATATTGTGGAGCCCAGAACTGCATACAATATTCAAGGTGAGGCTGCACCAATGCTAAATATACCAGAAAAAACACCCCTTTTGACCGGCTATGTTGTGTTTAATGTGCCCCAATACACAGTTTGCCCTCTTGGCTGCCAGAGCACGCTGCTGATTCATATTGAGCCTATGGGGGTCGACCAGCACCCCCATAAGCATATTATACATATTTCATTTTCTCTGTGTATGCTAGAGTACATAAGATGTTGGAGTAATGTCCTATTCTCATGGAATTGCATGAGTTGCCTGCTGTGAATAATACTGGCTGCTCTGTGACATCACAGCAGTCAGTAATCAGACTGTATAAATGGAGGTTTTGAAAATTAAAAATCAGTAGAGTGACATGTCCTCTAGTTCAAATCAGTTATGTATTGTATTTTTCTGGTCTATTTTAAAATCATAAAATAATTCCAGGGAACTTTAACAATAACTGAATTCTAATAGGACTGTTACAGTGGTATAACTTTGGGAAAGAAAGAATGTGTAACTTGATGGAATCAAAAATACTTTCTATTGTGAGCATAGTATGCAACTATTCCTGCAGACCAGATTGCTGACCAGACTCAGTATTGGCCGGGAAAGAGAATCTAGCTTATGGTATATCATCTCATGTGCTCCAGATATTTCAAACCACCTGCAAATTAGCAGTTCTCATACACCATTTCAGAGCTGATAATTTATGCATTCTAGATTGGATTGTTGGTTCTGTTAATCGTCTTCTCTTTTACTGTCTGTTTCCTTTCCAGTGGGGGAGTGTGTGTGTGTGTGGAGAATAAGGCTTTTATTTTGTCATATATTATATCTTTATTGTGGCTGCCGAGCCTCAAGTTTCAGGTAACCTATGCAGAAGATACTGTGGTGTTCCCCCTTTCCTTTATCCTTCTTCACGGGGAATTAACCAATCCCATATTTTAACTCTATGTAGCTTTAGAATTATTTCAAAAATCTTGTGATCATCAGTATATTTTAGATATAAATTTGTACAGGGGGAATCTAAGCTTATATAGATTTCTCAAAACACTTTAAAATCAGGATATTGCATACCTTTTACTTTATCTTGGATTTTATGCATTTTCCTGAATTTCCCATCTTAGAATTTTCCCCACAGTTTTTTTTGACAAGACTTGAAAAGACAGTATAAGTCTTTACAAAGGCCACAGTCTATATGAAATGGCTACAGACTAACTTCTTTCAATATTTGCTGGCTATTTGCTTTAGAGTGAAAACGAGAGAGAGAGAGAGGACTGTTCTTCATTTTAATTGTATAGGTGAGATCATGCACTGTCCAAAGCTTTCACTGGCAGTACTCTGTTTTTCATTGTTTGACTATACAGTTTGAATGACAATTTGTCAGGTTAAACAGAAGAAATGTCAACATTTCCTTTTGTATCTGTGTATTCCTCATAGGGAAGAGCCAACACAGGCTTGGATTTTGGCTGCCATTGGGGACTAGGACCTAGCAGAGAAGGGAAAACCCTGGGAAGTAAATGGTATTGATTTTTCTCAAGAGCTGACTTTGACCCACTGACCACACTTCAATGTTCAATTTGCAAAGGGACAAAAGGACTTTCCCTTTCTATTTTGTTTGCGTGGTGAATGTGGAGGAGTGTTGTTTTATTCACCTTTTTTCCCCCTCCAGTACTCAATAAAAGTCCTAGGAACCAGCATAACATGATCAGAGTCTGTATTGGTTTGAAAACATACAGAAGAATGATTTTCCCAAGGTTTATAAAGTTAAATCCTCTTAACCTTTTCCAGGCATCTGAAGTTAAATGCCTTGTAACCATTAAGACCATTGTTATCAGTTACAGGACAGCTCCATGGCATTTTCAGCAATAGGTATCATAAAAATTGTAAAGGTAGTTGAGAGTTTGTTGTCGTCCATTGCAGGTACAAACCCAGTGGAAGACAATGCAGAACCAGATCAAAAAATATTTGGGAACTTAACTCTAATCGAGTAGATGACAATTAGGTGGAAAATGGCATTGTGGAGCTCATACTATCAGGACATTGCTAAATCACTCATTCTGCAAAATTAATCCTATTCACTTGAGTTTCATACTTTCACATGGAGCTCCTGTTAGAAGTGAGGATCAAATAGAACACTGACATTTCTGAACATTTCTAAAATGTTCCCCTGCTGCTAATCTGTCTGGTTTACAAAAACAAGTGGTTTTCATTCCTTTTTTTCACGTTGGATCAACTTTGGGGACGAAAAGGAAAATACATGCCGGTATTCTACTCTTATGGTAACAAGGTCAAAGTTAAAGACAGAAAAATAGCAGTACAGGGAGACAATATAGCAAAGGAATATGGGCTTCTAGAGATTTAATAAGGACTGGTTTTATGCTTTGCTTTCAGCCTGTCAGAGTACCCAAAAGAATGAAGTCTTGTGGCAAAATTGCCAAACCTCATGATATTTACAGTCTTTTCTGAAAGACTAGACACTGCAGTTACTTGAATATAACAGAGTCTATAATTTCAAAATAAAAATAGGCCATTGCTTGTCCTCAGAGGTAAATTAAGACAAAAAAAAAGACAAACAAACAAAAAAACACATGAAAATGAGGGTTTAGGAGTAGCTGAGAAAACAGAACTGACAGAACTAAATAAATCTCTACATATACTATTTTTAAATCTCATAATTTTTAGCTTATTTCATAACATTTGTAACATGACTCATGAACATTGCATACTGGTAATTGCAACACAACACTATTCTGGTGACTTTGGGTAAGATTTACTTGAATTCCACTCTGTAAAATATGACTAATTGACTGATTCATTTTGGCATAAATGTAAATGTATAATGACTCCCAACTCCTTAAACTTGGATGGTAGGCAGACTGAGCTTGGCAGAAAATTCCTCTTCTGTAGGCACTGCATTGGGTTGTCATATACAGCTGCATCTGGGCCTCTTTCCAGGACCCAGCACAGGCAGAGCAGGGGGAAGAGAAGGATGAGGGAGAAACACTCTGCAGTTCTTAAGTACAATGCCTGAACTCCACCAGCACGCACAGCTCAGAGTCAAAGGAAAAATATACTTTGACGATCTCTACTTGCACTGGATGTTCTGTGTTACACTTCATAGAAATACAAAAGCAGAAGGACTGCTGCAGTGGAAAGTCAATAGAGGAAAAACATGAGTACAGGGAAGTGAAGTAGTGGAAAGGAAGGTTGTCTCTGTGAAAGACAGCTGAAGACATCTTAGAGAGAGGGTGAAAAAGGTCAAAGAAAATAACAAAACAAAACAAAACAAAAAAAGACCATTACCCTCCTGGGCTCTGTTAGGCAGAGCATTATCAACATGTCAAGGGAGGTGACTCAGCCCTCCCAGGATCTCACTCAGCCCTGGTGAGACATATCTGGAGTGCTGTGTCCAGTGCTGGGCTCCCCAGCACCAGAGAACATGTTAGAGAGAGTCCAACAAAGTGCCATGAAGATGATTAGAGTACTGGAGCATCTGAGCTACATGGAGAGTCTGAGAGAGCTGGGACTGTTCAGCTTAGAGAAGGGAAGGCTCATGGGGGATTCTTATCCATGTGTATGAATACCTGAGCGGAGACAATAAAGATGGATCCAGACTCTTCTCAGTGGTGACAGGACAAGAAGCTATGGGCACAAACTGAAATACAGGAAATTTCCTTTAAATAGAGGAAATAACCTTCTATAGTGAGGGTGGTTGAACACTGGATCAGCTTTCCAAGAGAGTTTGTGGAGCCTCCAACTTTAATATATACTCAAAACCTGACTGGACATGGCCATGAGCAACCTGTTCTATCTGACCCTGGTTTGACTAGATGATCTCCAGAAGTCCCTGCCAACCTCAGCAATTCTGAGATAATCAAAAGGTAGGATCTAAATCTGAATGAACGTTTGAATGCTTATAAATTCATTCAGAGCCTTACGCATAAAGCCCAAATATAGGGAAAAACAGAATGGGAAACAGTCCTGTATCCCAGTCTCCAGATGGGAACTGTGTTGCAATGGAAAAAAGAAGGAAGAGAGGGGGGCTAAATCTACTCTTGTAATTTTATGGTATGTGGAACAACCAAAATGGGGCTTTGAGGAACCCTTCAAACAGAAATAAAACCTTCCACTTGCTTCTGTTAACAGTGTGGAAATTAATGTCAGGGAAGAGAAGAAAGAATACAGTATAAGGGGAGTATCTAAGTAGAAGCTTGGCAAGTTCTCCTTTAGAATTTATTTTTGTCCCTAATTAGTCCCTAGCTTTTGGGCTACTTTAGAAGTTTGGGAATAACTGAAGCCAATTTGGACCATTCAGAGAGCTTCTAGCCAAAGTCCAGCAAGATTAATAAACACAAAGCCAGTATTTAGGCTTTATAATATTTTGTCTTCTATTATGACTCTTTCTTTAGCAAACTTTAACCTGGCTAGAAATCAGTAAAAGTGAAATGGAAAGAGAATGTAATGGGATAGAAAGTTTTGGAAAAGAAAGACAGTGGAGCATTCCCATCTCATCCATTTAATACTTATAAAGTATTAAAAGTATTCATAATCAAATAACCATTTTTTTTTAATCTAACTATGAACAATTGGAAGATTGAAAGTGAATGTTGACTGATTAATAACTGATATAAAAACCTTTTAAAATCTTTTTAAGTTCTCAAAAAAGAAAGGATAAGGAAACCTGCCCATGATGGTATTAACTATGACTGTACTTTTTCTGATGTTTTTTTCAAAGCTTCCCTTTCTCAAATATCATTTCTTTGAAAAAAAAAAATAATAATGGTAGTAACTCCCTTTAAAATGAATGGTTATCTAAGACCACACTCAGTTTTCTGGTAACACCGTTTAAACTTGAGGATATATCATTAATGCTTGTCTATTCTCATTCATCACGCCAAACTGTTTGTCTTAGTCATCCTCAGAGTCTGATGCTATGTTGACAATCAGCGTTTTCTGGTAATGGCAAGTCAGAACTGGTGGAGAATCACACAGCATTACTGGACAACACAGCCACACCAGCAAGCTAATAAATGATTACAAACATACTGGAAATTTTGGCCCGTGTGAGAAAAATTCATTGCTTATGTTATTCAAACATTTCTGTGGATTCTATTTTGATTAAGGGTTGTAATGGTGAAATAAATGTTTTTTTCTTCCTTCCTTCCTTCCTTCCTTCCTTCCTTCCTTCCTTCCTTCCTTCCTTCCTTCCTTCCTTCCTCCCTCCCTCCCTCCCTTCCTTCTTCCTCTATTTTCTATCTACATTTTCTATCCACATTTTCAAATTAAGAAATCTATCAAATTCTCTCTCTCTTTTTTTTTTTTTCTTCTCAATCAGAAGCTAGTCCTAAAGCCATCTGCTTACAAAATATGTCGTTTTTCATTTTTTTCTGAGTTTTAAAATGGAGTTAAGGAAGGAATTTCATCCATAAGAAATTTTCAAAGTTCCTGAATGACTTCATCCCTTTTTTTTTTTTTTTTTTAAGGTTGTTATACTATCAGTAAGTCCTTCCTTTACACAGAATATGTTTAATACCCAGACAGTAACAAAAGGCCTACATCCAGAATTTACAGGACAGTAGCATGCATTACAGAAGACTGATACCATCTTACATCCGATGAAAGGAACAGTTTTCTAAAACTGGAATGAGTTTATTCTGCCAGAGGGCCTTGACCAGTACCAGTTTTGGTTTCCAGGGGGTATGTACAAGACAATTCTGTGAAGAGCTTGGTGCTATTTTGTCTATTCCCCGTTCTTCTCCATTCAATCACAAGTCCATTGCTCAAGGTTTGTGAGGAAATGCAGGCAGCCAGCATATATTTTCTGCTCTTCCATTCCACTGGAAGACTAGTAAGGGTGTGATGGATGGAAGGGGAGAGTTAGATCATTTTCTTCAAAGTTGAGCTATATGGGATAAACTGAGCTGTGTTTCTCATATGCTCGTGATTCTTGTCCAAATTAAACCACTTTCCTTTCTCATCAATCAGTACAGTTCTTATATCAGAGACTAAAGAAAGAATGACATGTATCACAGGTATGTAATACAACCTTTCCCTACTTTTATTATTATTCTATAAGAATAATAAACATTAATGTTATGTACTGCTGTTGTACTAGCAAGTTTTTATACCTCTCTGACCTATATGTTGGAGGATCTTTTGATGGCTAGATATTATGATGGATAGAAACCAGGATTTGATAAAATTTATTCCATTAAGACCTGTTAGTTTGTTAACAAGTTTAAGAAAACTTCTAATTCATAATAGGCATTTTATGCAGTAAAATGCAAACATTTCCCCTACTCTTTAATCACTAAATATGGTACATCTTCAGGCTGATTTAGTTCAGTGGGTAAATAGCAGGGAATCTGCTAGTCCTACCTATTTTTCACTGGTTTTTCAATGTTCAGCAATATCCAAATCCCCGGGGAGTCATTTAGCATATCTCTGTCTAATAAATTTTATAAACACAAGTTTTGTAAGACATCCATGACATTTAAGTTGCATTATTAAAGAATAAAGTAGTGCATATGTTCAAACAACAGGGGGCTTTATCAAACAATGCAATAAAAAAAGACAGCAAACTGTAAAAAGTTTATATGTTTTGCATGTATGATTTTCTCCCATATTTCAGACTCCTGTAGGTATTGTGTCTCATTCTGTAGTGCATTAGGAATAAAAATACACAAAACTTCACTAACGATTTTCTACTGAGCTTCTTAAAGGAAGGCATTAGAAACCTTTTAGTTTTACTGCTACAATGTATATAGAAGGCTCTGAAAATAGCTTCAGAATACAGAAGATGGGAAAAATACAAAACCCTATGTAGTTTCTTTCTGGCAATAATTTCTTCAGTCTTGCAGTACCTTACGCACAATTCTGTTTCAAAAGAGAGAAGTGAAGCTGACCTTCATTTTTTATCCTATAATGAATACCTTAATTATTATCAAAGCACTGACCTACTGCCATTTACAAGAGCTGCAGTGGCTGATAATCACCATAAATAATAGATTCTAATCTAAGTAGGTTAACTGCACAGATTGAAATGCATGGCCATTCCTGCCTCCTGAATTCAACCTGGAGGCCTGAGTGACTGCTAATAATGCTGCAGTGATATCTGCCAGGCTCCCGAGATCAGATGTTCCACACCTGAAGAAATTAGGCCCCAGATTGTTCTATTAGCTTGCATACAGGGTTGTTTTCATTACCATCAAATTTACCCTAAGAAAAAAAAAAAAAAAAGCTATTTTTTTACAAACTCCTTTCAAATTCTACACATTACTGGAAGAAAAAAAAAAAAAAAGGGAAAAGGAAAAGGAAAAGAAAAGGAAAGGAAATTAGAGCAGCAAAAAGGAGAATAAAAATACAGGGATTCTGGGAGCTGATTCTCTTTTGTACTCATATGCACAAAAGAAAGATGAATACAAAATTAATTTAAAACAATACCAGAAGCTCCCTTAACCTTGTGCAATTCCAAAAAATTTATATTAAATATACGATTGGTGAATAAAGTCCTTAGTCTCCTTTGGATTTAATTTTCTCATCCTTGGCTAAGTAAAAAGAACAGGTATAATTAATGGTTGTGGCTAATGCGTGGCATGTGTGTATGTATGAAATCTGACTGTTTCTAGAATAATCAATTAGCAACTCTTAAATGTTTATCTAAGACAAAGGCTGGATTTGAACTTTATTTAATAGAATATAGTTGGTTTTGCCATTTTATGGGAAGCAGATTGGTGTTAAGATGTGAAGATCTGTCTGAAAGCTCATTGGTGTACCGCTTTGTTGAAATGATTCAGCAGTATGTCTAACACTTTTAACTGAGATGTGACATAGTGTAATATTTAAAATGTTAACAGTCAATAAATATCCTCTACCTTTTTGTCATATAAACATATGGTTTCCATTTTGTCTCTAAAATACGGTGTAAACAATATTTTTAATGCCTCAATTTTTAAAGCTAGAATGAGTACAGCTTTCAAAAGAGGGTGATTTGCAATTGACTATTTGATCATCAGTTTCATGTAAAAATAATGTTCATAGACTTCTTTTCTTGGCCATCAGGTAGACCAAATAACATTCATAGGATCTGTCACTGAGGTTTTACGCTCCTCCTCTTCTAAACCATACTTTCTTTACTTTGTGTCACGATAAAAATCCTGGAGATACAGGCAGATTCAATGACACTAATCAGTCCTCAAAAAATGTCTCCTAAAAAGCACCAGGTTGCTCATTTTAAGAACAATGTGAAGGTGTATGGTGTCAATAACGCAAAAGATTGTTTTGAAGGGAATGGATCATGTTAACCTGCCTTCCCTACCTTATATTGAACACCTGCCTTATTTCACTTTAAGTTACCCTCAGTAGTAAAGGCCAGATCCAGCTATATAAATACAGGCAGCCAAAGCCATTAGAGATGCCCTAGGGTTATTCCAGACAACTGTATAGGGCTAGCAGGTTTGAGATAGGACTTGGGGGAAGCCCAGAAGTAGCAGCTAGAGCCCAAGCAGGTTGTCCCACAACACTCAAAATGATAGCAGGTGACCATGTTTAGATGAATGAATCCTGTCGTATGAGCCTTTTACACTGAATTACAGAAAGATTAATCTTCTTGCGTAATAGTGCAATCACCATTCTCTCTTAAAACAAAACAAAACAAACAAACAAAAAAACCACTCTCACTCTTCCCCAATATATAATTTACCTTCGCATACTAACTCTATTTTTTTCTATTATTGTCACAGAATGGAGGTCAAAGTTTACAGTCTGCAGGTTCCTAGGTTCCCCTAGAAAGATTAAAAATATATATATTATTTAATACAGATTTCTTTCTATTCCTCTGGCACTGTAAATGATGCTTCATACAGTAATCTTATATCCACAACAACATATCTGAGCTTCTTGAAACTTGAATAAACGCCACCTAGTAATGTTAAGTTTATATTTTATTTTACAACTTAGTTCTGCAATCCCTTCTTTGACACTTTAGTTCACAAGATATCCTCAGGACCATAAAAATAAGACAAATCTTAGAAACTCTCATTTCCATGGCAAATCCCAATGCAAATAATTCATTTAAGCCTTATGGTATAGTCTTATCAACCTAAACTCCTCCTTTCACACCTTTACCATCTATAAGTCTTCAGTTCATAGAAAAAAAAATCTATCCTACTTTTGGGTGTAGTTATTTATTTACCATATTTGACTTCATATTTTCTTTAAATTTTAATGATGTCTTTCACCAGAGTAAACTATTTTGTCATTCCTATATAACCCACATCATAATATCACAGTATGCAAAAGTTATTTTCTTTCTGTTAATGCTGTGAGATGCCAATTACATTTATATTCTCAATTAACAAAATATATGAATCCTAATACCTTAGCAGAGGAAAATCGGGAGTTGTCTGTTCATACCAGCTATAATTAGAGAGCTTCAGTTTTTCACTAGATAGTATTTGTCTAACTTATTTGTGTTTCTCATGCATACCATGTGGGGCTGGAGAACCACATGATTTTTATCATAAACATGGATGAAAACTTTGGGACAGAGTGATAAGAAATTTCTTACTTTTTCTGAACCAACTAATCCATCTGCTTCAGCATGTTTGAACCAATTGTGATGCACTTCATCCTCTTACTGTGGGAGTCCCATGAATGGGTATTAAATTGTTTGAATCAGAACTATATGGGTACAGGTTATGACACTTTCTGCTAATTTGTGCTTGTTCTACAGTGGTCTGTGGTCTTTGAACAGTTCAACCATTAAATGAATGGAAGGAGAAGAGGGGAATAAGACAATAGGCCCTTGATATTTTTCAACAGTATCGTTATTTTTCTCAGATTGGAAAGCTACAGTGCATTGGCATAGATGCAGTGTTTAACAATGGTGCCTGAATAGAGAAGTGCCAGCTTTGACTCCAGAGTTGCCATAGGGGTGTTTTTCTTCATTTTTAACATGCACCTTTGATTATTTATTCATTTTTAAAGACAAAAATTAGCAGTTTGATTTCATGGCACTGGCTAAGAACTAAGAAAAACTGGGAAACTCCATGAGCACAAGTTATTGCTACCGTCTATATAGCTATTGTTATATTGCTTCTTGGATTAAAAGACAGTTAAAAAAAAAAAAAGGAAAATTAAAAACAATAATTCAGAAGACTTGCATGTGAATATGTTTGTGTATATATGGCTATACATAGTCTGCATGCTGGAATAATTCCAACAAGTACTGTTCATACGCTTTTGCAAACAAGTCACTGCAAAAAAAAAATCTTAAAAATTAACTATATTAAAAAAAAAAAAAAAAAAAAAAAAAGAATATTTTTCCTATTTCATTATTTGATGTTGCTCCAGTGTATGTCATCAACCTCAGGAAAAATAAGAGGCAATATCATGAAGGAACTATCAGAAATTATATGAGAGAGAACTAAAAGGCAGGAATGAAAATGTAGAAACAGATAAAGATCATGAGTTTACTTTGGATGCTCAGCATGTCTCTTGCTATTGGGTTTTTATATTTAAATAGCTTTTAGTAATTCTATGTCCTGAGGTAATAAAAACAACAATAACATAGTGTTCCCAAAACTGCAGGAAGAGTGGCCACACAACGGTTTGGGGAACATTAACATAAAAGTCAATTATGATTTATAGAAAAGGATTTTTTTTCATTTAACTAAAAGATTTCATTGGCATTAACATAAAGCTCTTCTCTTCTCTGTACTATTCCGTGGCAGAAAATGACTTTTGTGTTAGGCTAGGTTGGTTCCTTTCCTTTCCTTTCCTTTCCTTTCCTTTCCTTTCCTTTCCTTTCCTTTCCTTTCCTTTCCTTTCCTTTCCTTTCCTTTCCTTTCCTTTCCTTTCCTTTCCTTTTTTAAAAAACAAAAAAAAGAAAGGTGGCTGCACTCCACCACAACTCCTTTCCTTTCCTTTCCTTTCCTTTCCTTTCCTTTCCTTTCCTTTCCTTTCCTTTCCTTTCCTTTCCTTTCCTTTCCTTTCCTTTCCTTTCCTTTCCTTTCCTTTCCTTTCCTTTCCTTTCCTTTCCTTTCCTTTCCTTTCCTTTCCTTTCCTTTCCTTTCCTTTCCTTTCCTTTCCTTTCCTTTCCTTTCCTTTCCTTTCCTTTCCTTTCCTTTCCTTTCCTTTCCTTTCCTTTCCTTTCCTTTCCTTTCCTTTCCTTTCCTTTCCTTTCCTTTCCTTTCCTTTCCTTTCCTAAAAAACAAAAAAAAGAAAGGTGGCTGCACTCCACCACAACCACTTTCTCACTCCCCCTCCTCAAAAGAAGAGGAGGAGAAGAAAATATGATGGAAAGAAAAAAAAAGCTCATGGGTTGAGATAAGGATAATGTAGCTAAAGGGAAAAGAAAGAGAAACACAAGCAAAGGCCACACAGAAGCACAGAGGGAGGAAAAAACAGTTATTCTCTACTTCCCATCAACAGGTGATGTTCAGCCAGGTAAGCAGGGCCTCGATACGCATAGCAGTTGTTCGGGAGGACAGACATCTTCATAACAAGAGCCCTCCCATTCTCCTTCCCCTTTCCCAGCTTTTATTGCTGAGTGTGACATCACACGGTATGGAATATCCCTTTGGTTGGTTTAGGTCAGCTGCCCTGGGGATGTCCCCTCCCCATTTCTTGCTCACCCCCACCTACTGGCTTTTTGGGGCCTGGAGGGAGTCTTGGTGCTGTGCCAGCACTGCTCGGCAGAAGCCAAAACACTGGTGTTATACCAGCGCTGCTCTAGCTACAAGTGCAGAGCACAACACTATATGGGCTGCTGCAGGGAAAGTTGACTCCATCCCAGCCAGACCCAGTACAGTTAGATATAGAGGTGATAAAATGATGATAGTACCATTGAAGGCTTACACAGTAATCCAGGAACCAATAGCTGAAAGAACAATCATCCTTCCTAGGACTTCATGCACATGTAGTGGAGGATGTGCAGACTGGCTTTTGAAGGGTTATCTTGGATGTGATTTCCTAACATACCTGTGCCTTTACTAAACACAGTCCTGTGAGCTGCTCCCTTGCCTGCAGAGCATGAAGGAGTAGGCAACACCACATGACTTTGGAAGGTCTGTAGAGGCACACAAAACTTATAACTCTCCTGAGTTAAAGACTACTGTAAAGAATATAATTACACAGTTATATTTTTAATATTTTCATTAGAAGCAGAATATGAAAATGCTAACAATAAACTTGTTACAAAAAGTAGAATGAAGCAATTTTAAAAGAAAAGCACTATGTTTTTTTACTCATCTTAATAGGGTGTACCTTGAAAAAAGCTGTAGTGTCCAGTCAGTCTTTACACAATTACACTAATAGGTGTACTGGAGCATCATGTTTCTTATATCTTATAGAGGGATAAGTGTGATTTTTGCTAAAAGCTGGTGATTCTGTAAATGTCCATGTGTTATAGAAATGAATGTTTACCACTCACCTACAGTAGTGTCTTCATAGCATGCCATAAATCAGTTCCAGTTCAGTAGACTAATGCACTTTTAGTTGGAGAACATTTAGGGGGCTAAAATATATAGGCTGATAAGAATCTAGCAAAAATGTCAGAATGGATCCCCAGAATGTCTTTTGAAGAGGCACTCTGCAATATTAAAAAAAAAAAAAAGGGGGGGTGATCCAGTGCTGAATATGACTTGGGCTGGTATTGCAATCATGGCTAATGTCTTCTCATCAGGAACAGAAATAGAAAGTGGTAGAACATTTGCAAGAGAAAAGCAGACAAAAACTGAAGTTTCTTGTGATCAGCAAGCTAAGGACTCTTGTTTAAAAATCTCTTGAAACTTTTGGTGGTCTCCCATAATGTCCTGAGCATGACAAGGAACTTACCTGTCTACTTCTAGATATTGATACATGAGGGAGTGGCTGCACTCCATACAGAAGAGGAACCTGAATGCGTGGAGTTCTGCCTTGAAAGAGGTGATAAGCCAGGAAAAAGCTTATGGGTGAGGGTAAGAGGACAGATCAATGCAAATGACATCAGGCTACAAACTGCCTAATCAAGAAGATAAAATAGACAAGTCAATTTTTAGGCAATTGGAGGAAAAACATGTTCACAGAGCTTGGAGCTTACTTAGGAAACTAACTATCCTGACATCTTCTGGCAATAACCCTGGTCACTGGCAAACTAAATTTCTGGAGGGTGTTAATAACAATTTAATGCCACAGGTGACTGATGACCTGACCAAGAGAGATACTCATCTGGACTTGTTTCTCACAGACAAGGAGTAGTCGATGAGGGATATGGAAGTTAAGTGCAGCCTTCACTGAAGCAACCATGAGACTGTGGCATTTAGGATCCTTAGAGAAGTAAGGCAACAGCAAGTATCAGAGCCCTAGGCTTCAAGAAAGCAGATTTTGTCTTGTTCAGGGATCTGCTTGGTAGGATCTTATGGAAGAGAGAAGAAGATCTGTTGCTTGAAGGGCAGAGAGGCCTGAGAGAACTAGCTGATCTTCAAGGACAAATTCAAACTCAAGTGGTCTGTTCTGATATGAAGGATGCATGGCAGAAAGCCAGCATGGATGAACAAAGATGTATTTCTCTATATACGCAGGGATGGAAAAAGGCATGTTAAACATGGCACATTTCTAAACCTACTGTAACACGCGTAGGCTTCACATCAACACTTTTATGTTTCTGTGTCGACAATGGTAAAGTTGGTGTACACATACTCCATCTCTATATCTGTTTGTGTATGCTGAAGTAAATTGGAGGGACCACTTCGGAATATTTAAGTAAATTAAAAAATTAATATAATTTCTCTGTATTATATCATTAGTTTCAATCCTTTGAAGCTTTTTATGGAAGAAAAGAGAGACGCTGTCACCTTGATCTATGTAAACAGGAGTAACTCACTCCCAGGGAACTGACAGATGAAGGTGGGATTAAATTCCTGAGATTCTCACCTGGTAATGAGAAGAGTCAATGGAACTGTTTCTTGGAGTTCTTCACATAAATAGCTACAGTGTGCAAGGTCAAGCCCTCAAGAAGTAATTCAGTAAGCAAAGCTTTCATTAATATGAATACAGTTGACACTTTTGCCAAATGCTAAATAAGTATTGCACACGCTACTGGATTTGTCCAGCATCTCTTCTGTGGTGCCTCTTCACTTCAACTTTTCTTTCCATTACAGAGTTAGTGAAGCACCTCTTTCCTGATGGGAATAAAAATACATAGAGAAAAATAATAAAAATTGGAAGCAAATCAACATCACAAATATTTGTCTTTGTGATACTTCAGTTGCCTGCAATTTTATTTACTGATACTTCAACAATCCACACATCTTCAGCACACAGAATGTGTCTTTTTTACTTCAGCAAAGCCCAATTAAAATCCCCTACTCTCCACTTCCCCCAGTATTAGTGAAAATCAAAGACTTTGAATAGCAAAGTTCTCAGAAATGAGGTCATTTCTTTTCTGCAACAAAACTGTCCATAGGACAAAGAAAACAAACAGGAGAGCATTTGATGGGACCTGCCAGCAGCAGTCCAATGTGTCTGGGCTTCTTGCCAATAGTCCCCGAACCTAAAATCATGGGTTAACAAAACAGCTAAAATTTCACACCACTCAAGAGCTTTTTTTTCCTTGACAGCTATAAATTACCAGTGCAGCTTCCCAGGTATACTCACTGGTACAAAAGATGTTATTTCAACCCCAGAACTATATTTTCTGACTTCCTTTTTTTTTTTTTNNTTTTTTTTTTTTTGACTTTTTAAATTTCAAATGCCAAGTGATCCTTTAGTTTGCAAGTGTGCAAGGCACCAAAAAGCTTTAATTAATATGACATGAAGGGAAAAGAGTCATATTTTAAGGTATTGTTATTAAAATAAAAGTCAACCAATATTTCATTAAAATAAAAGAACTGAGTATCTCTAAACCTTAGGTAATTCATCTTCAGTACTTAGGTGGAAGATATAGGTACATGACCATGCTCAGAACAAAAGCAAATTTACAGGATTATCCAAGCTGCTGGGGCACTTATTCTTACTGTCCTGAGGACATTCCTTAGGCATTGAGATGTTTAGAATATCTTATCTGTTTACAACATCTTACTCTTACTTTTTGTGTGGAGCATTTAATTTACTAGAGGTGAAAATGACTCATGTTGAGGTTCTAAGCCTGAAAAGATAAATGCCATCTACCTTCATGGTCCTAATTTTATGTGAGAAATAGACTTAGGATTCTTGTTTCATCTTATTTTTGGGGGGAAAAAGCATAGTAGGAAGACAAGATGACCAACTGTTTATGGATAGAGTGTTCAGGGATTGCACTATATATTAAATTTCTTGCTTTTATTACACTTTTGGCATGACTTTGAACAAGTGACTTAGGGCTACTTCCACAAAGTGCTGCAGTATTAGTAGTTAACATTATGTAAATGCTTACTGGTAAAAATTTTCATACCAAGGGAGATCAGACTTGAAGAAAGATAAGTACCCTCCCAGTTACTTCTCAGTAGCTGGGAGGTATTTTTTGAGGATTGTAGTCCCTGCTTAATCTCCCAGACAGCTTGGATGTTAGTTTTTATACATAATTTGAAAAATATAAGTCTTTTTTGTACATATTGACCTAATGTTCCACAGACTATTGTAAAGAGAAATACTGCTGTGTTGGGGTGTCAAATGTTACAGCCATGGGTCAAAACAGTAGCTTTGTAAGTAGTTAGTTTTTTTTAAAAAAAGTGTTTTTAAAGTATAAAAAGGTTTAATCTAAAATCTCAGATGTATATGGTATATATATATATATATATATATATATATATATTCAGTCTGAGATTTGTTTGTGAGAAAGCAGCTGAGGACAACTAAACGGCTGAATTAAATGGCTGAGTTTCCTCCTCTACTATCCCCCAGTATAGTGTACTAACTCCAGGTCTTGTAGCCTCCTGTAGGTCCACCTTCCCTCCAACATCATCACCTGACAAGTGTTAAAAAGACATGGAAAACAGATTGAGACAAGTTACTCCGATTCTGACTACACAAATCCTTACACCATTATGACAGGACACATGACACTAATAACAGTGATTTCCACAGCTCAGATTAATATGCATGCTAGAAGGAACTTTCAAGTCAAAAAAATATGCCCTGAAGATATTTACAGGCTTTCAGCGTACTTTATTAAATCAGTCTTTCTTTTCTACATAGTGATAATTTTCATGTTTAATGATTAATAGTTAACATATCTGTATCACACATTTCTACCTATGAGGGCAGTAAGTCAGATAATTATTTCAGTTATAGCACAATGAGATGTCTGATCCAATTAGCGTACTGGGCCACTGGATCATTATTGATTTATAATTACATATTTCTCTCTCTTTTTTTTTTTTCTGTACCTTCTTATAGGCTGACTATGGATATCTATGTATCCAACTTTCAAATAAAAGTGAAAAAAGCCAAGTCTCTCCAGCTAAAGCTAGGAATATAAATATATGGTAAGGTCATAAAAATCTTTAAGAATTAGGTTATTAACTAGATACACCTCAATGTGCGTTTCAGGTACCCATGATTGAAAAATAGGCCCTATATATTTATTTTTCACTACATACATATTTAAGTTATTTTGAGTGATTGACAGCTATGATTAGACAGTGAATTTTTCCTGCATTTTCTACAATAAATCTTTTCTCTTTCATTGTTGTCGTTGTTATTATTTATTTATATTTTCATAGTTTGCTTAGCTGGGCAAAATTCTACTCTTTCCTTCTGTTTCCTTCTCTTTCCCCAGCTAAACATTACAAAGTAGACAAAGTGGAAGGAAAGAGTCAAATATACTCCAAAAGAAAATGACAGAATAATCTGAGGTCAGAATGGAGAAAGGTAAAGTGTGAATAAGAGCAAAGAAGGTCAGGGTTATTTAAATATATGTTTTAAACTATTCACTTTAAAGTTATTAACAGACAAATTTTTTCAACATTTTTTCGTTATAGTTAATTAAATGTAACTATTTAATTTAAAATGTCAGAATAATATTTAAAAGAAAAATAACAAGAAGGTTATGCTTTCTTATGCAGGATCCCTGGTAACTAAGGATAATAAATTTTGAGGTCTTTGACCTAAGAGCTTATTGCTATAAACACCTTGGCTTTGGTTTTCATCCAATGACAGGATTATTGACTTGTGAAGAACACTTAAATTATAATTTTAGTGACCAATACACTTTTATCTCCCACTACCATGGAAAGGTTGTTCATTATTTCTCTCTCCCAAAAGTTATATAAAATTTTCCTGCACCTTCCTTTTCTTACCTCCTCACAACAGAGATAAAAGCTCAAGAAAATACTCCATTGGTTGTTTGAATTCCTTGACATTGCATATCGTGAATTGGGCCCTAGTAAGTGTGATCTCATAATATCCCCAACAATTTGAGTTCAGCTGGTCTGCTTACTAACTTTCCTGACAGCCTTTATAACCAGTTAACCTTTTAGATATCAGCTGTTCTCTTGAAGTCTTGAAGTCAGTGTAAAATCAGCAAAAAATCAGAACCAAAACCAAAACAATATTACCACATTTTCTTATTTGCTTAAACTAGAAGAGATTGTGTGCTTATGCCTTTACTGAATAAAATAAATATCAGTAATTCTGCAGAACGTAAATGCCTTATTAGTGGACATTGATTAAAGGGTTAGTGTGTTATTTAAATACTGAAGTCTGGTGACTTGTAAAAAATCATTTACTGTATATTAAAAAAAAACATTTATATATAAAGTAAATCTTGTGGTTTTAGAGAAAAGGTAGAAAACATTAATTTGGAAGATTCAAAACTTACAAAGCAAATAAGAATAACCCAATATTTGTTTTTATTTGTCTCCAATTCCATAATCTCTTTTTAAAGTTCCACAAAGAATGCTCCAGTGCCTGGAGAAACAAATACATATTTTCTGGAAAGTTTTAAAAATATCATAGTTTCTTTTCCAAGTAAGGCATAAGGCATAATTAAACAAGGTCTTTGTCTGAGTACCTGCTGGATTGCTAAAGAAAGAGTAGAAATAAAAGGTGGGAAACACTTTATAAAAATTGACTACGGTTTTTACAGTTCATTTTGACAAGCTATTTAGGATTATTTCTCTATGAAACCAAACAACAACATATCACAATATTTTCTTCTGATTCATTGACTTTCACAGGTAAAGCTCCTAAAAAAAAAAAAAAGAGAAAAGAAAAAGAAAAAAACCTTCTAGGGAAACTGTCCCTTATAGATTAAAAAACAGCTCTAGTTTATATATTTTGTTTTATTGCTTATTCATGAACATTTGGAGCATGTCCAAAGAAGGGCAACGAAGCTGGTGAGGGGTCTGGAGAACAAGTCCTACTGGGAACAGGGAGCTGGGGTTATTTAGCCTGGAGAAGAGGAGGCTCAGGGGTGACCTTATTGCTCTCTACAGGTACCTAAAAGGAGGCTGTAGCGAGGTGGGGATTGGTCTCTTCTCCCACATGTCCGGTGATAGGACGAGGGGGAATGGGCTAAAGTTGTGCCAGGGGAGGTTTAGGTTGGATATTAGGGAAAAATTCTTTACTGAAAGGGTTGGTAGAGGTTGGAATAGGCTGCCCAGGTTGAGTTACCATCCCTGGAGGTATTCAAAAGATGTTTAGATGTAGAGTTTAGTGATATGGTTTAGTGGATGACTTGGTAGTGTTAGGCCATAGGTTGGACTAGGTGATCTTGGAGGTCTCGTCCAACCTAAATGATTCTGTGATTCTGTGATTTTGAATAGTTGAAAAAGTCCAGCTAAACTGCTAAAGGAAAAAAAAATAGGTGGAAGTATGACATTAGTGTCACATAGAGTCTTCTTGTTGCTCTTCTGTGCTTAGCCATATGAACATGTGACCAGTACATCTCAGTCCCAAAGTCTGTAGATCTATATTATAAACTAAAATAAAGCAAAGCTGATGACCAAATATAGCTGAAAAATAAAAATCACAATAGAATCATATTAGAATCATGGATTCCATGCGGGTCGTGGATACCCATCATCACAAAACTTCCTACTTATTTAAAGTGAGAACAAGCTACATATATGCTTTCCTCTCCTTTTGACAAACCATTTAAAGTTTGTCACTGAATAATTAGAGTAGCAAATGCAAATATTTCTGTAGCAAATACATGCAGGTTCATATTTTGGAATTATTATTCCAAGGTAGATCACTGAAAAGGTGTAGCTGGCATAATGCCATCTTGATGAAGTGATGCCAGTGTACCTCATGCAAATACTTGTCTCTGTCCAGTGGGAATTAATTTTGCTACCTTTTCCCTTTTCATAGTAAAATGACTTCTTGGAGATTAATTCTAAAGTAGTTTTACAGAGACCAGGGAAAAGTGTGAAAACAATGCAATGTGAAAAGAAAGATTCTTTTGCTACAATAAACAGTTCTACAGAATGTGATCATGTAAATCCCTGTACACAACAGAATGCAGAAGACATCTGGACAGAAAAAAAAAAAAAGTTATGGTAGAAAAATTAACAACCTCTTTCCTCAACTTGCTTTCTTTTTGCATTTGATATTTCTTCAAAGTGTTCTTTTGTTCTTTTTGTCATTCTTACAATGCATGAGCAGGGGAATCTTACCATGTAACCTTTGTGCTTTCTTTCTTATTTTCGTTAGCTTTAATAAAATACCTTAACTTGATGAACTTCTAAAGACCATAACATTGTGTATTTGAGCTATTTCTCTCTCTTAGTATGGCTTAAATAGCAAAGACTCAGTTCTTGGTGTAACATGACTAAAAGTCTTGTAAAGAGGAAATCCACATTGACATCCGCATAGTATGGTTTTGTCACTTTGGGTTTGAAGTGCATGAAGAACACAGTATGACAGAAATAGAACTTGCATATAGTAAGTGAGAGTTTGAAGGAAAGAAATACGTACTTAATCCTTTTTCAATAACCTTTTTTCTATAGCTGTCTTATACAGAGACCGTGAGAAATATCTGTATTGTTGCAAACACTCAAGTTGAGTATTTTTTTAAATTCACAATAATGAGGGCATTAGTGTATGTAATTACATTTTTGTGTCTAGCTTATTAACAGTAATCTTAATGTTTTGTAAGTGTACATTTCATGCCATATTAGCTTTTGCTTATGTGCTTCTGAAGTGGAGGAAGTTCCTGAATCTATTTAAATGTTTTCTCTTTATCAGTTGTATCATTGCATTGTCACTACCAGAAAACATACGGTGCTTGGATTAAGCCTTGGAGTTTGAGAAGAGGTAAAAGTGTAAATAAAAATGTTTGAATGTAAAATTTTCAATTGAAGACATTTGCAGTGCCAGCAAATAGGTACTACATACTGCAGAAAGACTCAGAGCAAGAACCTTATTTTTACATATGCTAATAAAAGATAAATGGATTCTGCTGTGGACACCTAAAGCTTCAGTTTGGGAGAAAGAAGGGCAAAAGGAACAAGGCTCTATTAAAATAATAATAATAAAAAAGATAAAATCAGACAGATATTTTTTCCTTGGTTATTTTTTCCCCTCTTTGCCATTTACAATAAGGGTTAACAATGCAAAACTCCCACCAGCTGGTGTTTGACAAAGAAAAAGCCCTTGGGAAAATGACTCTCCTACTGACAAAGGCAGCCTGAAAGCTCTGCTTCAGAAGCCAGTGCTATTTACATAAGTGCATAAAGGCAAGTCACAATGCAATTAGCCATATCAGGATCACACCACAGAGTGTGAGAGTTCTTTACAAAGGTTCCACCGTACACTGTCATGATGGTGCTTTATGCTTTTAATTAGAAGACTGTGTTGTTGACTTTAAGGCATTAATTCTCTGGGGTCTGGTGGCAATGAAGTTATGACAGGTGATTTTCTATGTTCAGCCTCTTGTAAGCTACATTTTGCTATATTTATAATAAACAGGGCTTTAAGATTAGGTTAAAGACCTCTATCTATTTTTTCCCAAAAAAAGAGAAAAAAAAAAAAGGTGGTTCAGCAGTTTGCACATTAGTACTCTGGGCCCTGAAGAAAAAAATAACCATTTAATTTATTAAAAGAGTCAAGCATATTTTAAATAAATTAGAATTAGAATTAGAATTAGAATTAGAATTATACCAAAAATGGGAAACAAACATAAAAAGGGATTTTGAAAAAAAAAAATCAAACCAAAAATACAATCAGATTGCAACTAATTATTTTATTTTATTGGCACAAAATAGTATGACTACTTTGAGTCAGATTCTTTAACGTTCTATCATGTCCTTTGTATAGTTTTGCTGTGACAGCTTTTGTTTACTAAATGTTTTATTATTTACATTTAGTGACTTATTATTCATACTACTTAGTTGAGAAACTGAGTCACATGTTCTTTCTGTATTCTAACTAACTGAAAAGTTTAGAATAGAGAATAATGGAGATCAGCCAGCAATAATGAATGACAAACAACTTAGTTCTGCTAGAAGTTTTCAGCTGTTAATTACTTGTTCCTAAATTAAGAAAGCTTTGGGGTTTCTTGTACATTTTCATTAATATTATCTGATTTTTCTTCCCAAACATGTCTGGATAGAAAATGGTGATATTCTGTCAAAAGTGCTGTGTAAAATGGGAAAATTGTTTAGCCAAAAAAGAGATACGGATCAAGTTAAATCAATAAATGATCAACTATAGTGGGTCTTAAACACCAGATTTGTCAGTAACTCAAGTGAGGGAAGACACCTGGTTGCTCTTTCCCATCACAGTGTACTGTAAGGTTCATTTTGTCTGTGTTCACATTTCTTTCACTGAAGTCTCATTTTATTTTCCTATGGTGGGAGTTTAGAGTTCACAAAGCAAGTAACATGCCTTGTACGCAGAACAGGAGACATCAAATAAAACTGTCAGTTGGCCTAGACAAAATGAACAAAGGAATTTTATTTATTTATTTATTTATTTATTTATTATTGCCTGACATGGAGTTGATGTGTGGAATTCCTTGCTTTGGGAAGTTATAGATGGCAAAAGTTTACATGGATCCAGAAGGTGATTAGATAAATAAATCAAAGACAAAATCTGGGATTCCTAAACACAAGCTACGTCTGGCTCCAAATGTATGCAAACCATAGCTTACAATCAAAGTATCATTTAGGCTGGAAAAGACCTTTAAGATCATCAAGTCCAAACATCAGCCTACCTCTAGAAGTCCATTGCTAAACCATGTCTCTAACTGCCTCATCTACACATCTCTTAAATACCTCCAAGGATGGTGATTCCATCACTACCCTAGGCAGCCTGTTCCAATGCCTAACCACTCTTTCCATGAAGAAATTCTTCCCGATATCCAATCTAAACCTCCCCTGGCACAACTTGAGGCCATTGCCTCGCATCCTATCACTTGTCACCTGAGAAAAGAGGCTGACACCCTCCTCACTGCAACCTCCTTTCAGGTAGTTGTAGGGAGCGATGAGATCTTCCCACAGATTCCTTTTCTCCAGACTAAGCAGCCCTAGTTCACTCAGCCGCTCCTCATACGTCTTGTTTTATAGTCCCTTCACCAGCTTCATTGCTCTTCTCTCCACACGCTCAACCAATTTAATGTCCTTCTTGTAGTGAGGGGCCCAAAACTGAACACAGTACTCAAGGTGTGGCCTCACCAGGGCCGAGTACAGGTGGACAATCACTTCCCTAGTCCTGCTGGCCACCCTGTTCCTGATACATGCCAGGATGCCACTGGCCTTCTTGATCACCTGGGCACACTGCTGGCTCATGTTCAGCAAGTTGTTGACCATCACCCCCACATCCTTTTCTGTGGGCAACTTTCCAGCCACTCTTCTGCGAGCCTATACCACTGCATGGGGTTGTTATGACCCAAATGCAGCACCTACCATTTATCCTTGTTGAATGTCATGTGACACAGCCTATAAATAGAACCTAATCAAATCCTTCTGCAGAGCCTTCCTATCCTCCATCAGATCAACCTGGTGTCATCTGCAAACTTACTGAGGGTGTATTCAATTCCCTCAGCAATATCATTGATAAAGATATTAAACTAAACTGGCTCCAGTACTGAGCCCTGGGGAACACCAGTTGTGACCAGCTGCCAAACAGATTCAACTCCATTCACAGTGACCCTTCAAGCCTGGCCATCCAGCCAGTGTGTTACCCAGTACATCCATCCAAGCCACGAGCAGCCAGTTTCTCCTGGAGAAGGCTGTGGGAAACAGTATCAAATACCTTGCTA
Organism: Anseranas semipalmata; assembly: GCA_013399115.1. Classification (NCBI taxonomy): domain Eukaryota; kingdom Metazoa; phylum Chordata; class Aves; order Anseriformes; family Anseranatidae; genus Anseranas; species Anseranas semipalmata. The sequence goes on from VXAA01003146.1 coordinate 407,450, forward strand.
AAGTCCATGTAAGCAACATCCGCAGCCTTCCTCTCATCCACCAAGCAGGTCACCTTGTCATAGAAGATCAGGTTTGTCAGGCAGGACATGCCTTTCAAAAACCCATGGTGACTGGGTCTGATCACCTGGTTGCCCTGTATGTGCCATGAAATGACATTCAAGATGATCGGCTCCATGACATTCTCTGGCACCATGGTCAGATTGACAGTCCTGTAATTCTGTGGATCCTTCTTCCTGCCCTTCTTGTAGATGGGCATCACATTCACCAACCTCTAGTCAACTGGGACCTCTCCAGTTAGTCAGGACTGATGGTAAACTATTGAAAGCGGCTTAGCAAACACTTCTGCCAACTTCTTCAGCGCCCTTGGGTGGATCCCATCCAGCCCCATAGATCTGTGGGAGTTCAAGTGGTGTAATAGGTTGCTAACCATTTCCTCTTGGATTATAAAGGCTTCTTGGAAGCCGAAATAACTATGGTATTTGCTACTGGATATTGCTGGAGCCAAGGTACAGACTAGATAGCCATTTGATCGGTTCTAGTATAATCATTCTTTTGAATATCATTCTTACATTGAGAGATAAAAGAGATCAGTGAACATGGGAATAATAAACAGAAAAGGGAAGACAGGAGCATGCAAAGGTAGGGTGTGCAACAGTATAATATTTCAGTTGTAATTAATAGCAGTCATTCAGCACTGAGATTCCTATCACTGTATGTGATGCCTTCATAAACGTTTCTTGCTGCTATTGCAATAAAGATGATGGAATACAAGTAGACATCCCAGTATCTAAATTGACCCATAATTTAGACTGCATCATGTTTTCTTTTGATAAGATTAAATATGTTATTTGATATATCAGGTCTGTCATTGCAAACAAAAAGGTCATAGACCTCTGTAAAAGAACAATTGCAAAAAGAGAGGTATCCCATCTTTTCCAGGTAATTCTAGGATTTCTAGGGATTTCCTAGTGTGGGAAATCTCACTCTGCCATAGCTTCTGCTGCACCAGCTCTGTGCCTAGCCAGAGGATTTTCTCAACAATTCCTTTTCGAAAGCACTAAACAAAACATAAAAGTTTTAAAACATAAGTTTTTTCTTAACTAAAGAAGCACATTTTCTGGTTGTTTGCACATCATCTTTGTCATTGCTATTAGTCTCAAACTGGGTCTTTGGAACTGACGCTGTCACTTGGTTTGAACCGATTTTATTGAAAGTAGCACACTGCACAGCTTCAGCCACACAAAGCCATCAGGTATGAATGACACTCCTGTACGGCTACATTTATAGGCAATCGCAGTATAGCAGTAGCTGATGGGCTGATCACAAGGCAGGAAGTTAGTAAAGGCCACATCTTTTATTTTCTTCGCTAAGTTCATCAGGGCAGTTAATCACTGGTTCTAAGTAGCTGTCTGAGCTGCCAGCCAATGATAAGGCTGCTTACACAACACAAATACATCAGGAGTTACAATCTGAGTTGTTTTTATACATGCCAAAAGCTGTCAGACATCCCCTTTGGGGCTTCAGACTATTTTTAGCAAATTCTAATCTAAAATATCTGTCAAAAGACTCTTATATGGAATACATCTGTAGAAGAAAACCGGGGCAGTAGAAAAGCTTCTGTAAATGCTAACAAAATATGTAGCATCTTCATCATTTCTTTTGTACACGCTACAACTTACTTCTCTAATATTGTGGATGCAATTGTATGTCTTTCTAAAGACCTCTCTCTTTCCCAAAAGGCCCTTGCTCTGTCTCTTTAGATGCTAACATTTTTCGTGTATTATTTTGTGAAGTTCAGAAAACTGTTTTTTCATGTTATATATGATTTATTTCTGTTTCACAATTTCTTGCTACGTTCCAAAGATATTACTCTCTATGAGTGTATTAAAAAAAAAAAAAATCCTGTCTTTCAGTATTATTAACATTTTCTCTGTCGTTTTCTGAGAATGACATGTTGTTGGGATGCTGCCCAACCAAGCTGTGCCAGCATGTTATGTCAAACAATGTATTGAGAGATGTCAAAACAACTCAGAAACAATCACATTTATATCAACAATCAATACCATGGACAATAAATTATGAGAAACCAATCAAAATACAGGCAGTCAATGCAAATTGGTATAACTTCATATAACTTCATTTACTTTAACACCAGCTGAGCAGCTAGCCAATAGCTTTTTAAAAGCTGCAGCATACTAAAACCCATTAAACAACAAATCATATCGGTTTCCAAATAATTCCTGTTATTCCTCTGAAGGAATTTGTAAATATATCAACTAGGGAAATTGTGCCTGAAAGTAAATCTCTGAAGGGGATGAAGTGCATACAAGATTGGTGATGTCTTCAAAGCTGCTGAGAAATTTGAAAAATTGTAGAAAATCTCTCTTTAGAGTTGCTGTGTTTTGGAAAACCACCAGGTTATGTAAACTTTAGATTTCTGCAGCCTTCTCATCTTGTCTGGTGTCCCAACGCATCTAACAACAGGTGCCATAATCAAGTCTTATCAAGCCTTCTAGAGCATGAAAGAAAAGATGACATTAGTAATCAAATGCTGGAAAAGTCTTAAAACACCTTAGCAAATATTTTTATAAAGTGATTAATCTAACACACATGGAGGAACATACTTTCTCTTATGTCACAGGAGAATCTGGCCTCATCCTGCTTTCAGCATGGCTGGTACATGCACAAGTTTTCAGGTGACTGTGATTCTGTCACTCCTTACAGCACTTTCAGTGGTGTCTCTTCTAGCAGTGCATAAAATGAACATTTATTTTTATTTGTATTATAGTTCCTAGAAATTTGCCAGCATTTGGATTCTTGCCATTTAAAAAAGGTAATCATTATTCTCTTACTGATAGTAGAAATGTTGTATGTGCAAATGTGGAGTAGGGGCAGCCCTGAGCATATTATTTTACTAGACTTGGAACATTGCATGCTGCCTTTACAGTACTGTTATGTGATGCAAACAATTCAATGCTATCACAAAAAAAATATATATATTTTAATATGAAATGCAGCTGCATACTGCTACAGCTGCTATTTCTGAAAGTTCCTTTTTATCAATCCAAAATTCTCAGGTTGAGTCAAGTTTAATCTCTTACGAACAGATACTAGTTCTTATGAACCTACTCCCAAAGTTCGCTGTTATCTTCATAAAAGTGCTTGAAACTCGTTGAATTTCTCGTTCCTGATGCCTCCATGTAAGATGTCAAAATCTTCTCTAGACAGGGAAACCTCTCCCCAGACATTTTTACAGACTTGGATGACAACAATCCTAGTTTTCCAGCTACCGTCACTGATTGTCCACTATGTGGACAGTTATTAACTAAAAAATGAAATTAAACTATGATCTACATTCACCTAAACAACTGAATATGCTACTAGGCATGAAGTAAACTACTGATGGAACTTATGCTCCACATTCTATTTATAGTACTTCTCATTTGTGTACAAAAAATTGTAAAGGATTCAAATGATTATTAATTCTTGACTTCATGTTGTTAAGGTACCCTCCTTATGATGTGCAGATGCTGTTCTGGTTTACTGATTGTCAAATTTTAAGCTTAATTATTTCATAACTATGAACGCTATGAAGGACTATTTTGATACTTTAACCTCTAGGTTCATTTTTCTGCAATCCTGTTCTAAGCCTTCCCCTCTCCTCCTGATTTCACCTCAATACACAATCAGGTGTCCTGAGCTATTGGAAAAGTATGATATATGTTGTCACCACAAATTCAATGCAGAAAATAAATCACAACTTGCTACAAATGAGTCTTCTTAATTTTCTAATTCTGCTCTGTAAGGGCACTAGTCACCCACTACCTTCTGTTATGGTGTATACTGTGGCCAGGCATATTGTCAATTAGAAAACTCCCAGCTTTATATCATTCGGTTTCAACACACTGCAACTACAGCTGCCTGCACAACCCAGATCCTCCTTTTCTCAGGCTGATGGAAAATGTGGTACCTAGGAGGAATGTACCTCACATACTCACCAGTGTGGCTCACCTCAGCTAACAATAGCTGTAACAAAAGTAATGTCCTAAATCAACTCATTTATTGGGGAGAGGCCAAAAGCAATTCAACACTTTAGAGTGGCTGAATGGAGTATTTTTAAAGTCAGAAAGCATACCAAAGATCTAAAAAGGTTTCTGGGAAAACTTCTGCACAAAAGAGTACCAATCTCCTGATTTTTCTCCATTCCAAGAGAGTAATAAAGTACAAAATCTTCTTTAGTAGATGTTTCAGAGGATCTCTGATGTACCTTAGTGACAAAATTCATTTTGCAGTAATGTAACTCCCAGCTCTTGTATTATCACTTGTCAATTACACAACATGGAAAGATGTCTTTGATGTTAAGAAACAAAATCATCTTCCTGATAGATCTTTCTTGGTTTTTAGATATCTAGGAAGGCTGCATCATCCTGAATTTATTATTGCTCCTATTCCTTCTTTGTTGACCTTATACTATTAAGCACCTTACTATTAGGGAACTGATCTAAAAACTACTGGCATTCTCTGTAAATGTCTTTTGCATATATGGATTGTAAAATTAACTTACAGCTATTTTCTCTTGAAAGCATTAATAAGAAAAGTTCTTATCGACCAGAACTTTGATTGCAAAATAAATAAGATAGACATTTTGGATGGAAATTGTTACTATTTTAGCTGCAGAACCAAGAATAAAATTGAATGAATTCATGGCATGGACCAATGTTTTTCCTCTGTGTAACAAAAACAAGAGATTGCTTGACAACTACAAGACTGCTGTCTCACTGAGGAGATACAGGGATTGTGGGAGAAATGACACAGGACTAGATCTGGTTGGAGATTGGAGAGATATAAAGAATGTGTTAAGCAGATTAAAAAAAAAAACACACACACAGGAAGAAGGGAAGGCTAGAAAAGAACATTAAATAAAGGACAGGGAGTTCAAGGAGAGCAAAAGCAGAGGGGAAGCAAAGGAAGAAAGAGAAAGAACTGCTTTTGGCAATAGAGTTGATATTTTATATTATGAAATGTAGTTTCATTGAAAAACACTGACATACGAGCCCCAAATGTTTTGTCTGAAACATCTCAGATTTGATTAACTTTCATCTAATCTAAGACCTGAACTCCAGAAGGGCTGCCCTGAGGCTGCAGACTCTGGGAAGAGCAGATTGCCTTACTCTGGCCTGGTTGCTGCCCAAGAACCAGCTGCCTGAGGAGTCCAAAAAGCTACTTGATAAAATTAATATTCTTGTCCATTTGGCTGCTTATATATACAGTTAAGCTAATATGAAAGTCAGTTTCAAAGAACAGCTGCAGGGGCTGTTCAGTTCTCTCATTTTTTATTTTTTATTTTTCCATAATTTTCTAACATTTTGGCTTTCTAGCATTATTAACTATTTCAGAATGGTCCAAATCCAAGTACAAAATCTTGATAGTTCCTGGAAATCAGAATCTCTGCTTTGTAACCCCAACTAGTCTGTTTATCTTCGACACTTCTAATGCATGTTTTGGCACTTTACAAGCATGGGCTGTAGGAAAAATTCATACTATATGTCTGTTTTTCCATTCCTCATCACATGAGCTAGAGAATGAGTCAGTCAATTTTATGACTAAAAAAGGTTTTTCTTAGAGGTTTTGCTAAAGCCAACCATGCACTGTACGTATATTTTACTTCCTAAATGGTTTACCCCTAGACCTGCAGCATCCTAAGGTTGCCACTTCCCAGAAAGTCTTTGTCTTATTTGTGTGTTTTGCCATTCAGCTAGCAGGACAAGCTCTCAGGAATATACCTCCTAATGTGACTCCCCTCAGCAAGCCATAGCTACATTGACAGTAATGTCCTAAATCAAAGCTAATCACATACACTCCCTTTACAGTCCTTATAGTTTCCTTATAGAAAGAATCAGGTACCTTCAGAAAGCAATAAATTCTATTGGAATGGATACTTTCCATTGGAAGGTAAGCAATGAAGCAGGTGGAATAAATCATTTTCTGCTAATGCCTGTTTTTCTCCTTAGGCTATAAATGGGAGCTTGGCAAATGTAACAGACATAAAAGTATAAGCTGGTGGAGATAAATCCTGCACCTCATATCTCCATCACACAGGATTGTCTACGCCAGGGTCAAGTCAGTGTGTACCTATGGTCCTAGACCTAGACCTTTGATCGGAATTCAAACCAACAGACAGTAAAGGCAGCATCAATTCATCAGTGCTCCATGTCCTCATGTTTCTGCTCAGATATTATTGTTACCATATCTGCAAGCTTCTGTCCTCCCTGCTCCATTGAAATTGTTGCTCCTGTGTCTTAAGAGCAGAATCTGCTAAGACATGAAATAGGAAATAGGTGTTATGGTTTAACATAAATGGGAACCAGATGTTGGGTTTATTCTACAGAAAAATAAAATAAAATAATAATAATCTTTCAAACTTGGTGCCTGTTTGGGTGTGGCAGCGGCACGTTAGTTATTATAAACATGATTGTCCAATGGCAAGGTAGGTTGTTACACAGTACAGATCACGTAATTATTTATCTTCTTGTTCACATGGCCTGGCCTCAAAGCAATGCTTGTCTTTGGTCTATCCAGGAAATTTTGCTTCAAGGTTACCATTTCTTGGAGCCTGTGCTTCATTTTCACAAACACATGTGCTTTTACTTTAAATACCTCAAGAATCAAAGCATCCTTTCCAGCCAAGGAAAAAAATGGAAAACAAACAAATAAAAATAAAAACCTCGAACACACACACACACACACACACACACACACACACACACACACACAAGAGANCACACACACACACACACACACACACAAGAGTTAGCCACAGTTGTGCACACAAGAGTTAGCCACAGTAGAACTGGAAAGACTTATTCTCAAATTCCTGACCCTTTCAAACTATCATACTTTTTCAATGTTTTGGAAGCTGACTGGAGTTTTCTTATCTATGTTTATATCTTCTTACCTCTACTTAATAGCAACATATTAAACCAGAACCAAGCACTTGCACCTTGCAAACTACAACAGTTTTGAATAAATATTTGAAGCTTTTAATGTGCTGTCTAATCTTACAATTTCTCATTTGTTATGATATGATTATGTGCTCACCCTTATGAGCCTTATCTAAATTAACACAGAAGGATCCTGTTCTTTGCAAGCAGAATTCTGCTTTTGCACAGCACTTTCTCTTTAATAGCACTGGATGAGCAAGCAGTTAGTGAAATGACAGACAACCATATAATCTAACAGATAGGGCTAGTTAAACAAATGCAACAAATTCTCCTGGGTTTTTAATAAACATATTGTTGAATAGTTTATGAGTGTGTCTTTATTGGTAACTAGTAGTCCAAAGTTTTAATTGGGATTTTGATAAAGGTTATATGTTTTTATAACGTATATTTTATTGATTGTGTCTTTAATACATAGAAATATTAGATAGGAAGTTTTAGCTTCTAGTGCTTATGGTTGATTCTCATTTTCAAAGATTCAAGCTAAATGGGTTTGGGTTGCATTTTTTCTTCTCTCTTCCGTTCTTTCTTCTCACCACTCTGCAAAGTTCCAGTATATGTTACATGCAGTTCACATCATGATTACCTACCTATTCACCCTGTATAGAAGCATCTTTCCTGATATTAGCACTCAAATCTAACACAAATCTCTGCTGACCTTATCTCTACCCCTTCAATGATTTATCAATTTTTCTTTCTTTCTATCTTTCCTTATAAAGATTTCAGCATCACTAACTTTGGCTACATGACTCTTCTATCCATAAACACAAATACACAAAGCAGAGGAAGATTTTTATATGACAAGAAAGGTATTGTGCTTGGGAAGGACTAAGTCCGTACTTCATTATAGACAATTTCATACTAAATGGATCCTATGAAAATGATAGCCAACGCTCTTTGACTTATTAGTGGTTTCCATTAATACATGCTGGTATCTGATACAACTTCCTTGAGACCTTTCTGTTCATGTATTTTCTCTACTATCCTGAAGCTTTCCAATAATAATTTCCTAGAAGATCCCAAAAAATGTCAAAAGATTGTCACAGTTTGATCACTGACTTTTTTAGAAAGCCTAATGTCAAGGAGGGTTGCCTTAAAATTCTTCAAATAACCTAGATAAATATACCAGAATGGCCAGCACTGAGTGAGGAGTTCAGTATTGTGCCCTGCTTTTAAGGACTGGAGCATCCACAAGGATACAATGCCCCTTCGTTTGTCAGATTGCCCAGAAGTAAACTTATCTCAAACTAAAATTTAAGGATAGAATGGTGTTTACTTAAACTATGATTTGAGATAGAGGTCATGAAAACATATGACAAAAAAAACCCACAGTATTCCAGTTATATTTAACAATAAGGATTTTGTTTGGGTGCTCCAGCATTTATCTAGCTTGTCACTGCTGAGTAATTAGCTTATACAATGGACTCTCAGCCATTGAGAGTTATTCTGGCTACTTCATTCTTTTTCCTATTGTTGAAGGCGACTATCTGCAGCATCCAGGGTGGCTCTGCCTTGGGTGACCTGCCCTTTCTCTAACCCCACCTAGGATGACCTTATCCTTCCTCTCTTCTGTTTACCTACACCTAATTCCAAGCAGTTGGGCACCGAGACAGCACAGAGTAAAAGAAAGTATTAAATAATTTCCTTTTCCACCTTTTTAATATAATTTTATTAATATTTTATTATAAACTTTAATTAGCACATCTGTATTTAGAGTGACTTCCTCATTTTACAGTTTTCTTAAGAATTGTAAAACTGTTCATGCCACATCATCAAAAAGATAAAATGCACTGTCTTCTTACTAGGCTATTTATAGTTTCTTTTCCTCTGTGACTCTCTTAAGAAGAAAAAGTATGGTATAACAGGGTTTGGGAGTTGGAAATGTAATGCTGTGGCAATATAATTGCAGCCAAACTCTTATCCCGTCAGTCAGCTTCACAGACATTCACTGGGGAGCCCCAAAAAATATCTACAGATTTTTCCTGCTTCCAGCCAGAAGGAAAATAATACCATGAACTTATAGGTTGATAGACCCACTTCTATGTTCCATATGGCAGCTGATCAACAGAAGCTGGAAGAACCACTCCAAAGCTGTAGTTTGTTCTTCTGCCAAAGGAATGAGAGACAATGCACAACAAATGTGTGTTGTGTGGGGTAGGGAAGGGAATGGGGAGAGTGTGGCTATCCTATTGTCTCTAGATAACTGTTTCCAATTACCAGCATGTAATTGATCTGGGCAGATCATATTCAGGCTACGTCCTGTGACCATCAGTTTGTAGCCCACAGGCACAGTTCCCGGAGAAGTTTGTGATACTTCAAAACAAGGAAGTCTGAATTTTCAGAAATAGGCTAAATCCTTGTTTCCTCCTCTTTTTGTGTCCAGAGACAGGTTAACTGCTAGTCTGTAAAACAATTATATTTTGCTTGGTACCTCTACAAGTTGCAGGACATGCAAAACAACCCAAAGCATTTTTTGGATCAAGACTTTAATAATTTCTTTGTCCTCTTAATTATTGCTTCCAAGTTATAGTGCACATTGTGAATGTTAGATTTACCTAGCTATGTGTTGTCTAGTCTGATCTGATTTTCAGTTTTTTGTGTTTGTGGAATTGTTCACTCAAACCGGGACATTTTTCACTACTGACAGTTCACAGGCCCATTGAATTCAGTACTCTCTGATTTAAATTTTACAGTTAAAGAAGAATCTCCTAGTCTTCAAACCAAATTCTAAAAAGAATCAATTGCTATCAGGACTAGTAAGGATGGAATGCTATCTCAGAGTAGAGTACCTATGATTTGCATTTACTATTGAAAGTGGCAGACACCTTCAGACATACTAGGCACTTACTTACCCTTTAAATAAGTGGGACAATCAAATCCACCAGTTCAGGAAGATGTGTGCCCTTAGATTTTCTATAATCAAATTATGTCATTTGAGATGATTGATCCAGTGTTTGAATTTGAATACACACAATATTCTTTTGCCCGATACAATTTGTTCTGGTGAAGTACATAGGGACAGCTTATATTTTTGATTTCCAGCTTAAATACTACATTTGAGTCCATACCTCTTGCTCTTAGGAAAAATTCCCCCTGTGTCATTACATGTGAGAGAGTAATGGCTGAATAAGCAGTGTAGGACAGATATTTCACTAGGTGTAGCTGGAATGCATCATTTTTCCAGTTAGATGAATTTAAATACTTATGCAACAATGAAATTATTTAATTCTTACTGTTTTCATAAACTGAGTTGTATGAGAAGTAAATATATTTACTTAAAAAAAAAATAATTCAACCCAATATTACAATAAGGCATTTATTTTTGCATTGCAATCAACTGGGGAAAAAAAAAAAACATTTAAAATAAAATAAGAAGTTAAAATTAAATTCCAAAACATCTGCCAAAGCATGTTTCCATAATTAAAAAAAAAAAAAAAATAGGCTGGGCATTTTAGAATATATTTTTTACTGTAAATTCTTTTAAAACTTCTAGAATGTCTAGTCACTGACATTCTGGAACTCAGAAAATTGATAAAATATATTCATAACATTTCTGGAACTTTTTACATTTTTTCAATTAAAAAAAAGATTGTTCTCAAAACACTTCTTCAAGATATTCTGTAGTAAGTGTATAGATTTAAGTAGCGGTGAGATTAGGTTCAAAATTTTAAATGTATTTTCTCATGCCCATGAGAAATATGAAAGTGCAAAGTACCAACCAATGTTCTGGGTTATGAATTGCAATTGAACAATGAAACCTGATCAAAGATCTTTTGATCACTGAAAATTCAGGGTATCCATACTGACTGTATTAGGTTATTGGGAACTTAATTAAGGCTGAGTATGAATTGTAACTAATGTGTATCTGAAAAAAATGCATAAAACAACTTTGAAAATCTTTTGTTCCCTTCAACACACAATACTCAGAAAAAGTAATGTTAATACATTTAAGCATTCAAATAGCAAACAGTGTTATAACTCAACATTTGTCCTATTAACTCAGGTAATGTTAGTCAGGGGGTATGCTCACACGGTGGTCCTCAGTTGTGGTGTCTCTACCTGTGGTGACTTGGACACAACATTTATGTGATAAATATGCCTGGTTAAATAGTACCATTAGAATAAGACCACTTCATAACTACACGCAAGTGCCAGTAGTAGTGGGAACATGTTCTATCATTACTGCCTATTACGCTGAGCGCAGTTTGCATATCTGGATATCCATTACATATGTGTTGAAAATTTGAGGACATATTATCAGAAATATTTTAGTATAGAATATTTATTGGAATCACCAAAAACTAAAAAATTGCTGAAACTTTCAAAATGGAAAACTATTCTTTCAAAAAGTCATTTTCTACCTGAAACATATATGGTCATTGCTTTGTGAGCTACAGAGACTGTTTTTGGTTGCGCATGCCAAATTCAGAATTTTGTTTAGAATTAGCTGATTTAGATTAGAAACAATTCAGATTGAAGTTATATTAAAAACAAAAACAAAAACAAAAAACAGGTAGCATCTGCTAAATGTCTGTGTATTATACTTTTCCAAATATTCCCTAACTTTACACCTTCTTGAATAAAGTTATGGATATTCTGTGGAGGTCTTAATTAAGGCATCATCTGAAGAGATTCTGGTTTGAATTTGGAACGTAGTGATTTTTTTTGACCCAGCTGGGAAAAAAAAAAAAAATCCCTCAGTACTTTTGAATATAAAAAACATTGCACACTGAAAAAAGCATGAATTTTGAGCTCACTGAAAATGAAACTAATTGTTTTACTTTCAGAATGCAATATCAAGATTTGTTCCATAATTTTTCACGGAGGAGTTTTGTTATTGTTGAAACCGATGATTTTTGTGAATGGAAATACTCAGTTTCCCAGTCCAGTGTATTTTTCATGAGCTATATTTTTCAACCTTTTTTTTTTTTT
>VXAA01003146.1:419411-445142 GCA_013399115.1 Anseranas semipalmata
TGGAAAAAAAAATAGAATGTGAAGGTTTGATTTACTGAGTTACGATGTAACAGTTAGGTAAGATACTAATTTGCTACAGATGATCAGTATACCTTCATGCAGAAATCTAAGTATATTAATAGAATTACCATTTCAAAAAGAGGAACTATGTTTAATTTCACCATTAATAATGGTCAAAAAATCTTCACAGACAATAGATTAATGTCGTATGACATCACACAAATTTTGGAATTCTAGCAGAGTTATCAATGCATATCACAGTGGAATGGCAGTGGAATGGCAGTGGAACACATCACAGATGGAACTGATTTTAGGACTATTAACAGAATTTATTATAGAAAAGCACATCATGCTACTTGATGATTGCAGCTCTTACTGTCTTTCCAAAAAAAAATCTGTCAGTTGCTGACCAAGTCTTTCAACAACTTTGCCTTTGGATTTCACTGCCAGTGTACTACAAACAATATATTAGAAATATAATGGCTTGTAGAAGACATTACTGTGTAGCTTACCTCCAAGGTCTGTTTCATCATTTTATTACAGCTGAACAATGTCAGTTTTCTAAGATTAGGATTAGGTGGACAATTCACACTTTTCCCATATTTTGTACATTATCTAAACTATCTGCCAAACTGTTTCTCAAAAATAACAATTAGTGTTTAACACCCCTTGGCACTCTTTCACAAATTCTCACCCATTTTAGTCAGTTGCTAAGAACAACCATTACTGCTGGAACTGCTTGGGAACTGCTGGAGAAAAATAAATTGCTTCTGGAGAAACTGAAATGAGACATGCCAGCTGACTCAAACTTAATGTTTTACACCCTAGAACTACAGGCAAGGCAGCCAAAACCTAATCATGACTATGTACACATGCATACAATAGGCACAGGAAAGCAGTGCTGAAAATTCTAGGAGGAAGAGTTTTATGCAGCATTTGTGCATGATTTTCCAGCTTCTTAAATAACTGTTCATAATTGAAAAGAAGTTTACTGTTAATAAATAATCCCCGTTACTAGTGTTCCAAAAAATGTATTGAAAATTTTGAAGGCAAGATTTCTGAAGATTTTTCTTACTTGGTTAAATGTCATGGATTCAGATAACGGCAAAATAATTCCATCATAAAACTTAGCAGTTCAGGTAATAAATAATCTCCATTTCTTTCTGAGAGTGTCAATTAGAAAAAAAAAAAAAAAGCTGAAGAATAGATTTAAAATTGATTGAAATCCATGAACAGTATCTCCTCAACATACACACTGTCATGTTTGGAACATACAGCTGGAATATATGTGCCTTGTGTTTTCAAAAATGTTTTACAAAAGACATTAGTGCCCATTTTAGTGGATTCAATTAAAATGAAACACACCTTGCAACTCTTTTATCTACTGAAACATTTCAGTGCAGACAATGATCTTTACTGAATTTTTGTAGAATACAGTGTGTTATATACAGCTATATGTAGCACATACGGTCTTAACTTTTAAAATGTTTCATAATGATATAAATAAATAAATAAATATTTTGCTTAAACCAAGTAGAAGTTCATTCCTGAGACAGTTCACTTCTGGCAGAAAATGTTTCTGAAATTTGAAAGGGTTATTCACTAAGAAACTTATAAACAGTAGCATTTTAAGTTATAGTGAGTCAGGCACTGGACATTCCCTTAATGTGCCAGTTTTTTTTTTTTTTTAATTAGCTTTTAAGGTATTTATTTAAGGTATTTAAACAATAATAGAAAGACAAGAGTTTTAATTTCATTCTGTCCATTTTTCTTGTAGTGTCTATCTCTCTTTTAAAAGTTAAATTGTCTCATCACATGACATAAAGCAATAACAATTTATAGTCGCAGTATGTTATATATGATTTCAGGGAACATTTTGCTTCTGATTCCATACTACAACTCATGAAAAGTATCAGGCATCCACTTGACTGCTTGTGTGGTCTGAGGGGCTAAGAGGTCTCCAAACTCAAGGTTTCATGTACACGTATGCCCACAGCATGAGGATGTATGTGGACAACACATGTCAAAACATTCTCTTCTCACTTACTTTAGTGACTGACATAAAACCTCTGACCTCAAAGTTCAGGCTTTACAAGGTAAAGGGAACCATGTGCATGTCTTATTATATATACAGCTAAGGAGGTGAATGTGAATCAGAGAGAAACACTCTCCCCTGTCTTAATCACCCTGTATCTGAAGTGGGAGTAAATGTCTCTGAAATTAATCTCACTGCTAAGTGCACTACAGCTGTGTTACGACAAAGAAGTGGAAGAGTGGAACAAAGTTTGTCAGGATCATTCCACTCTGTCCTCGCCTACCTTGTACTCCTGCTTCTTCCTTACTAACACCCTGTAGCACTGTGTGGGCTGCCTCATAAGCTGGCAGTACATGTTATGTACCCTGTTCACAAAAATGACCTCTTCAAAAAAATTTAGTAAGGATGTGTTCTTCTCCCATATGCTGTCAACATAAGCCCTACATGTGATGGAAATTTCTACTGTATCACAGTGTGTGTGGGTAGATGTTTTCCTGGTATAAACAGAATCCAAGAGATATAATGCTTTGTAAGACAAAGCAAATCTTCAGCTTTTGAAAATCTTTTGGCTCCAAAAACAGAACACACGACACAGAAATAATATGCTCCTGTAGGAAACTCTGCTCATTAATTTGGCAGGCACATTCATTACTTTTTCAGTTTTCCAAAATGTTTTTAAGAAGCAAAGTATGAACAATGCAATTTAGTAACCTAATTTCACATTGACAAAAGCACAAATAATTACAAGGTGAGATACGTGTTGTTATGGGAAAACAAACAAACAAACAAACAAACAAAAAAGATCTGTCAGGGCTGCTTGGATAGCCAGAGTACCAGGAGGGTGTCTGTGGGGTCAGAATGGGGGTGGATGGTCAGGGTGGGCAGGGATTATTGTTGGCTTTTTTTTTTCTTTTTTTTTTTCTTTTTTAATATTAGCTGTTAACAGGACTTTTATATATCTTCTATCATTTGCTTTTCAGTTATTTTACCTCTTCTTTGAGCAATGTGTGCACTTGACAGCACAGATATTCTTAAAAGACACAGGTATCTTTATTAATTAACATTAACTAACGTTAAAATATTTTGTATGTACTGCAGAAAGCACTTAAACAGACAATTTGCAAAAGTTCTTTTACAATTACTCAAAAAGCAAGTAAGATGCTATTAAGGACCTCACCTCTAAGAGGCACAATGAGGAATTGAGAAATTCACAGCAAGTTTGATTGCACACCATGTCTTGAAGTTACACTATTGGTTGCTGAGTACTTCTCTGATGCACACAATCTGATGCCTATTTAAAGTATGACTAGTCTACATCATAAGCATATGTTCTTACAGTATCTCCTTAGTGTGGCCTTACTCCAGATGTATTCATCTTGATTGCCTCACTCCCTTAATATCAGGATAATATTGTCACAGTCTAATCACAAAGGATTTGCGCAGACAGCACAGATTGCCCATCTACTGGATTCATGTTGAGTTGCCTCTATAAGCAGAGTGAATTCTCCTGCAGTCAGAAATGGGTCTGTCAGACCTGCATGCTGCCTTGCCAGATTGTAAGAGCCAAGACTCTTAGGAAAAATTTCTTTACTGAAAGGGTTGTTAGATGTTGGAACAGGCTGCCCAGGGAAGTGGTTGAGTCACCATCCCCGGTGGTATTTAAAAGACGTTTAGATGTAGAGCTTAGTGTCATGGTCTAGTGGAGGGCTTGCTAGTGTTAGGTCATAGGTTGGACTACGTGATCTTGAAGGTCTCTTCCAACATAAAGGATTCTGTGATTCTGTGATTCTGTGACTCAAGGAACATAGAAGACAATACTTTTTGTAAAGATTTATATAATTATTCATGGAATTCTACACTCTACGGTGAAGTTCTATAGGGTAATTCAAAACCTGCATAAAGCAAAACATTTCATGGAATTTAGTTATGTGGGAATTTTCCAAGAAGACTATCTAATATCCTTTGACTAAACAGTCCTAACGCTTCATTTTTAGTTACACATTTTGAAAAAAAAAAATGATAAAAGGCATAATAAAGATCAAGATAATCTTAAATGTAATTTCTTGCATGGTGGATAAATCCAAGTTCGCAATAAAAGATTGGAACTACACTTTATGTCATGTGAAAAAATACTAACATCTGGAGACTCCAGTCAAAGGATAATGAGTATGACTCTTTCACTTTGGGTGCTTTTAATATCTAACAATTCTACTTCAATAATTCAAATTAAATCTGCCTATAATGGCAGATTGTTCCTAAAGATAAGGCTAGCTTGTTTTGTTTGATGTAATTTCATCATCACTACAGCTCACTTTTATCTCTGGTTTAAGTGCAAATTCTTTAAAAAACCATAACTTACGATACATTTCTGTGGGAACTGAGTATGCAAATAATCTTCAACAGAAATTCTTTTTAGATGGAGAACAATTCAGAGATCAAAAAAACATTTAAAATAGATATGGAGAAAAAGTGATTGAAGGAAAATACTTCAAAATATTTTCCAAGACTTTAAGAAATACCATAAATCCAGGGCTTTTACAAATAACAACTCTAATTCACATTTTCTTTCCTTTTCTGGACTCAAGCTTTTAGAAAGATGCCATGGTGTATCATGCAGCTGGTATAATTTAAAGCCAGTTGGTTTTGTTTCTCTTTACAGACAGACCTGTTCATGTCACCCCTCTTGCCTACAGTGCTCCATTCTTGATAGTGTTAGAATATATATTACCTACTGGTTCCCACATATCTGAACCTCCACTGTTCTTTCTGACCTTTTTCTTTTTCTTTCCTGCAGACTGCAGAGGGTGTCCACCACTGAACAGGACAGACTCAGCATGAAAGGATTAGATAATAGAAGTAAAATTTGGGGTTAGAAGAGGGCCTGACACATAGCTTGTAGATTACTAGAGATACATATGGAGCATAATTCACCTAGTTACAGGGTTTGAAAAATAGACAACTAAAAAGATCTTGTCAGTAGACCTAGTTTATGAGGCACAGCAGCATTCTGGCAAAGAAAAGGGGATACACACTGTATAGTACCAGAGGAAAAAAAATGCTGTGAGCTTCAAATGAGATTACTTTTCCATTGTTTGTAAAAGACATCATCATGCACAGCTACAGCTTTTAAAATATCTAGCCTCCTTACAGAATGTCACAGTGCTCCTGGTTAGTTCTTAAGAAAGAGATCAAAGTCAGATTTTCAGGTCTTGATGTTCTTGTTCACACTGTGTTCTTTCTGTTCTGTCTTCACAACACTGAACAGAACTCAATTTTCCAAGCAAGTGACAAGAGAACACATTTGTCACTACTTTGTTCTTTTATAAACCCTTGAGTGCACTCCAAAGGAGTAATTTGAAAAAATGCTTACTGACTATACATTCAGAAGTCTCTCTAGTGGACTGAATTCTTCCTTCACTGATGTTCTTGTAAACCAAGTGGACCCATCAAGACAGATCTTCAGCAGGGGTAAAACATGCCAGTTGTTTTCTGAGAGGCTATATCACATATAGATGCCAACAAATGATCTGTGCTACTTGATTTCAATGCATAATCCACATATAGACTCTACTTTACCTTTTTGACACTACTTAGTTTTAGTCAAAATAATCTACCCACTATATTAGAGCTTGACCAATCTATTGCTGAGAATGGATGTCACAATGCATTTCATTCTCTTAGGTTAACTAAATGACTTCAAAAGTTAACTTTATTGTTATTTTCCATTAATAAAAGTCTTAACGAGCTGATGTTTCTTTTTGTCCAATAATTCTGATTTCATTTTCTGTTTCCAATTCTAATTTGTTTTCTGTTTAAAATAGGGTACTCCACATAGGAAAATTTAAAAGGTAGGCATCCCAAGAATAAGAGACTTTTCTGCCAAATGGTTATAACATGGAGAAGAGACACACAAAGAAAGAAAGAATAAAGGAGAAGCATTTTATGTGGCAATTGATATAATAGCAGAAAGGTAATTGCCTCCAAGTTTACAAGGTAATAAATGCCTCTCAGTGGCTGATGAACATCAAAGCCACAGGCACTAAAGGCAGGAAAGCTCTCTGTACTTGCCAGACCTTTGAACTTTAAGTGTAATATCTCACAGAAACCAATATTGGTTTAAGTTTGATAGCTTTTTTGTTTTATTTTTATTGAAATTTATAGTGTCTTTATGTGGATCCAATCATATAGACAGCAGAAGGAGAAAATCAGCACCTCACCACAAATGAGCCAAAGGAGACTGTGGAGTCAGGCCATGGTGATGAGCAAGCCAAATCAAGATTTAAGGCATTTGTTTTTGTCCTAATCCAAGTGAAATAGTGCATCCTCATAATGTCTAAAGTGAGAACAGAATCATAACTATAGTCATGTTATAAAGGGGAGAACTACCTAGAGATGTCCCCAGGAGGAAAGAAGAAAAATCTCACTGAATTTTGTTGTGGACAAATTCCATGCACTGTACTACTTTCTCATTTTAAGAGACAAACACTAGGTTCATAGTCATCATGTGTTGAGATACATAAAGGAGAAATAAGATCTTTGGAGTCTTAACAGATTACACCTACTACTGTTTCCAAGGCTGTCTTGTTGCATACTTACTTAAAGATAAATACTCAGAAGTTACAAAGAATCTGTGCTACACCTTCTCTTCCCTTTGGGAATTGGCTTTGATGAAGTGACCGAGCATAAGGAGACTTCAAAAATTGCAACCTGCACAGTTCAAAAGATTATTTCAAAGAGAATCAGTAGCTTGGACAACGGTCACTGACTAAGACAGTGGTCACTGTAAACATCTAACCTCTGAAAGTCAACAGTCATGATAGTTCAGAATGGCAGAACACATGTTAGCTCAACCCTTAGAAGAAGCTGAGGATGAAAATTAACACCTCCTTTCAGTTTGCATCATAGTCCTGTCCTTCTTTGGAATTCTGAATATACAATACTTATTTCCAAATCTTCTGCATGAAGACTAGAGACAACCAGGTCATTTTTTTTTAATTTGTTTTGCAAAAAATAGTATATATATACTGCAAGTGCCATTACTTATAAAACAAGAAGTCCCTTATAACTTAAGAGTACAATTACCTCTCCAGAGAGTAAGAAATTATTATGTCAGAGAACAATTACCTCTCCAGAGAGTAAGAAATGATTATGTCAATCATTAGTCATAGTCAATCACCTTCAGGTAGAGACAGATTCACACAGGTAGACTATATCTTACAAAACAACACCTACCTGTTTCACAAATTATTTAATCTTTTTTTCCACATATTTCAGTCAACTCAATTTAATGATTCAATTTCTGATCCAGATAAATAGGAAAATCTGGGAAATTTTGTGTTCTTAGTGTTATAATCCTTTCTAGATGCTGAGTTATTAGCTCTGTTAACTTTTTTTTTTTTTTAAGGATTTTGTTTCACAATTTCATGCTCAGATTATTAATCTGTTGCAATGGCAGATATTAACATTTTACAATATCTCCTCTTCTAGTATTCTGTATGTGTGGATGTATTTCTAGTGGAGGGTGTATCTGTCTTTTCCATTATTTCCTCCAGACTTTTTCTTAGCTTTATTTTTGTTTTGTTTATTTGTTGTTTGGTTGTTTTGTAACAAAAGGCAGTGAAGCATCTTAATAGCGTGTTCACAGATTTTTCTAACTGATGCAGAATTGTCAAGATGACACTCCGTTTCTCACAAGCATGTTTTCACAGCAGTGCCATAAATGCTGAAAAGCCGTGGCTTTCTAGCTCAAACACAATTTAGATGCTTAAACCAGTCATGGCTTGAGGGAGATTCTATGGTCTGGAATATGCTAGCAGTTAGGTTGAATGATTAGAATGGTTCTTTCTGCTCCTTCACTCCAAGAGTCTATGAGAGAACTACACTACTTACAGAAAAACACCCAGGCATCATTGTTGCTAGGGCCACGGCTCCAAGACTGCCAGCCATTCCCCTACAAAACAGGCATTCAGCAGCATGTTCATTCACATACTTTGCGTGGGGGTTGCTATGGTTTTGTTATGAAGAGACGAGGAAGGCTACTAGAAAATCCTTTTTTTTTTTTTTTGTAAATGACCACAAAGGACTCTTGCCACCTATCAAACTTTAGGTTGCTAACAGTCACTAACCATAGTTTCCTGGGCCTCAGTACTTTCTGAATGGTACTACATTTCCTTCCTTCCTGTTGAGATAATGTCCCACAATGCAGTCTTTGAACATCTTCCAGTGGAAACAACTAACTGCATATAGAAATACTTTCTAGCAATCATCAGTCACTTGCACTTGACCCAAGTGAAAAGAAATTTCTGCTATTGGCTCTTTTCCATCTGAACTTGCCGATGTTACACAAATCCTTTTCAGGCATTATTATTAAACTGGATGATCAACAGATATTGTATGAGTAAAATCATGAGTTTGGTCATGTAATGCCAGAATTTCAATTTTATCGTCATAAATCAGTCTCCTCCAGCTCTAAACATGGACATATTTTAAAATGTTTCCCTTACCCCTAGTTTGGTAATCTGAAATATCAAATCCTCAATATTTGTTCTAATCTGATTGTTCCACTCACATAAATACAGTCTGACTTGAGATGTGATGAGCTCTAAAGATGAATACATTGTTAAATGTCTATATATATTACCTGCATTTTCAAAAGTCTTCTGATACCTTAGCTGAAAAAAAAAATACTCAGTGGTGTCCATCTTTGCCCACAGAATCATCAATAAAGTCAGATAACCATCTTTATGTCCAATGCATCTTTAGGGTGCAATCTGAAAATTAACAAAGTACAATGAATATTGCTGTCTATAATTTTTAATTTCTGCTGGTTTGACAGTCTGGATCACTGCCTCTGACTACATATTTTGGGCTGAAATTAACGTTGTTTCCAAGCCTCAGTATTATTATTCAACCCTTGGAGTGCTTTGTCCAGTTTGGGATCAACAAGATAGTCAGTGGCTGGAGCGTATAGCATACAAGGCAGAGATAGGAAAAACTGCATTTGTTCTTAAAAGAGGAGGCTAAGGGGATCTTAAGAAGAAAAGGTGAAGTTGATCTCATTGCTGTCTTCAACTACCTATTGAGAGGCTATAGAGAAGATAGAACCAGACTCTTAGATGTGTGCTGTGTTAAGATGAGAGGCAACAGCCACAAGTAGTAACATAAGAAATTCCAATCAGATATTAGGAAGTTTTCCCCGTGAGGGTAGTTGAGAAGGGGAGGCTGTGAAATCTCTAAATCTCTGTCCCTAGAGAGATCTAAAACTCATCTGGACAAGCCACTGAGTAATTTGGTCTACACTAGCCCTGACTTGTGCTTCAGGTTGGACCAGGAGACCATCAGAGGTCCCTTCCAGCCCAAATCAGTCCACAGTTCTTCAGTTCTAGGGCTGACATGATGCTCCTCTGCCTGGTAGACACTAAGCACAGCGTGTCACAGAATCACAGAATGGTTGAGGTTGGAAGGGATCTCTGGACACCATCTAGTTCAACCCCGCCGCCAAGCAGGGTCACCCAGAGCAATTCAGATGATCGCATCCAGGTGGGTTTTGCATACCACCAGAGAAGGAGACTCCATAGTTTCTCTGGGCAACCTGTGCCAGTGCTCTGTCACCCTTGCCCAGACCTTGCTTCCTTCCCTGCAGTGGCAAAGTGGCCAAAGCCCCACATTCCCACGGGTGTTGTGTTCCTTGGTGACAACAGGCTGACTATCACCATGCTGTTTGAATGTAGATGCACAGTGAATGAAAAATAACAGTCCAGGTATTGTGGATAATCATTGCAATCCTCAATATAGTTGATATACCAAAGTTAAACAAAGCATTTGTCACTCATCTCAATTTTCACCCACATATTTTACAATTCATCACAGCATTCTTCTGAGCAGATGAATCACATAAATTCTCCATGTATTAATATTTTGATTAACAGTTTAATAAAAAAACACTGTCTTAAGAAGTTGGAGTGGAGCATAAGCATATTATTGTGAGCAATACACTTGCTGAAAAAAATGATTTTTCTCTTGAAAAAATACGTGTGTGTGCCAGAGAGGGAATTGTAAAGCTGTGAAAAATGAAACTGTGTAGGTGCTGTTAGCCTCTGAGTCAGCAGCTAACATTTTGCAAAAATTAGCATCTTAAGCCTAAGTGCTCCCCCTACATGCTATGAGCCACCCTTCCTGCATAACTGTGTACCTACTGACTGCTGCAGTCTGACAGTGCCTCAGAGCTTATACAATTGAAAGTGTGACAAAGTGATTCACTGTAAATTAGCAAAGTGCAGCCAGTCACGCTGAAGAGACATTTACCACAAGAACAACCTCAGTCATGGACAGAGTAGGAGGAGCTGACAGCACACGTATTATTGCAGAGAGACTAGCGGTTTTCTCTGAGGCTGAAGGTGAAACACCTGCAAGTGGAACAAATGATTCATTTATTTTTTTACAAGTGAGGTCAACCGACAATCAATAATTAACATGGATGTACAGAAAGAAAGGATTTGTTGGGACAATGTAATATTTGCTTTTTTTCTGATTTTAAATTATTTACACAGCAGTGGCACGGTATATCAGCAGAGTTGCTGTTTCATTAAGAAGGATAGCTCTTCTCTGTTATACTGCATTCCTAATAAAAGACCTGTTAGTCTTGCTTCCCAATGGCACTTTGCCAGCCTCAAATATGGTCACAGTGCCCTGGAAACTGTGTTTTCTTCTATGCCCAGCTCCTTTGATGGCAGGAAGACACAGTGACACAGAGCTGTTCTACTCTGAGTGCCGCTGATAAATCCAAACTGTCAGACTTTGTTGGTCAAAGGTAAATGGGACATCAAGGAAAAAAAGCAGCACCAACCATTTTTTGCAGCATTGTCTCAGTAGTCAGCATTTCATACTAGTTTAGCTGTTCACATAGCACTGAACAGGAAAAAAAGGCTGCTCTGAATACAGAATGACCTCTTTTGGTTATTCTTTTGTGTGGAATAGTTGCCATGGCTTTTGAAGATGAGTATAGTCAGGCATAAAGATACATCTATAAATAAAATATGATAATTTTAAGCAAGCTTGAAAATGATTAGAGGAAATAGTGCAGTTTACAAAGAAACCCTGATCTATTCAGGATGATCCATCTGAGGATGTGGAAAACAACACCTGGCCCAAAGGATGCCCTTCAAGCTGAAAATGTAAAGCAGTGACCTGAAAACTCTAAGAAACCCCCAGAGGACAGATATGAGGAAAAAGATGTTTGTAGAAGTAAAAGGAAATAATCCTACAAGACATACAAGATCTAGTAGTCAAACTGAGTCTGGAGGTTGCCAGCTCTTTGAGGAGTAGGCAGAGGGCTGGTGCAAATACAGAGCCAGAGAAAAATCTGCACAAAGCAGTATTGATTTCTGTGCTGGCATCTGTGGCATTTCTAAATCAGAATACTAAATGCAACGGCTTTGACTCACTGTAAGAAGTGGCAGAGAAATTCTGTGAAGTCTCAGAAAAGGAGGCATCCATCTAAAATGTCCCCATCTGCCAAACCTCATGTGTCATTGCTGTTTGCCATATTTTTTTTCCAGTGGTTTAAATGCAAGAAGCACCAAGTCCCTTACTATTTTTAAAGATTTAGTTCTACCCATAAGACCAGATCAGGTAGAATGGCCTTATCATCCAGTTAAAAGAGGCCAAAAATCCATACTAAGTAACAACACTGGCTGGTGGGCAAGAAACAATCATTCATTCATAAACATCTAGAGTCAGATGATCTATCTGCATAACAAATAAAGCTGATGATTTGTCCTGTTTTGTTGAATGCATGATTCACAATTATATGATTACTCATGAGGCTCATGAGAACATGATTTGATCTGATCCAAAAACAATCTAAGGAGAAATAGATGAAACATTTGGACCCTGACTCAAGCATACGTGTACATTTTAAAATCTGAATAGTCTTCTTTAGGGAATTTGATTAACTCTGGTCTTAAAGTTATGCATATTTAAATACATTGCTGGACAAAAGTGAGAAGACATTTCAAATAGGATTTGTGATAATTAAGTAAATTAGTGAAGACCTGTGCAAGATGGCAATGGCTTAATGGTGTAAAAAAAAAAAAAAAAAAGGCATCAATTCAGTTTGTGCACAAACTACCATCTGGTAGCCAGTCAGATTGGACATACTGCCTGAGCAACTGGGAGACCCACTGGTCTGGCGGACCCAGCCAGCTAGTCAGCACAAGTATCCCAATACAGGCTTCTGTTTACCAAAGATTAAGAAATGTATGAACACATATGCTATGACTGTGGAAATGGCTTCCATGTATTGAGTAGTGAAATGAAGGAGAATGAGGAAGTTGTGGAATTGCAGGTGCAGTGTTGAGGTATGGCCTGATGTTGATAAACGGAAAGTTTCACTGGCCAAGCTGCTCTTCTGAGATGGACAGATCAATGTTAGAGTATGTTGTCACTACAGAATTTTCAGTATGTAGTATTTAGTTCTAATATCACTACCATCTATGCACAAAATCTTTTCCCTAGATCAAACGTACTTCAGGTCTGATCTTGTTTGCCAGTTAAATGCTTACAGCCTGGTTTCACCTTAACATTTTCTTTAAAAAATTATTTTGTTATTCAGATCTAGACTTTTAAATAGATTTTGAAAATGTTCTTCAGATGTTTAGATGTTTTACACAATCCTATATGGGCAAGATTATTTTCAACTTCTTCCATTCACTAGTCCCACCTCTTGGTTGTTTGAACCTCATGTTTCCCACCACATAATACTCTCCATTTACTTTAATGGAAAGGTTCATTCTTGAGTTACACTTGGTGATGAGACCCTCATAAAGGGGTTTTGGAAAGACCTTTGCTACAAGGTCAACAAAGACCACAGTCTTGAAATTATCCCAAATTACCAAATCAGCGAAAAACTAACCAAAGGAACAATTTCACAGAATCATAGAACCACAAAATTCATGAGATTAGCAGGGACCTCTGGAAGTCTCTAATCCAACCCACCTGCTCAAAGCAGGAACAACAGGTTTGTGAGAACCATGTCCAAGTCTGCTGTTGACCATCTCTAAGGATAAAGACTCCATAAATTCTGTGCATAAACTGGTCTAGTGTTTGATGACTCTCACCATAAGCATTTTTCTTCTGTTTAAATGGAATTTCCTGTATTTCAGCTTGTGCTCATTGCCTTTTGTCCTGTGACTGGACACCACTGCAAAGAGTCTGTCTCAGTCTTATTTTCTCTTCCCCCAAAACACCTATTTATGAGATTCTGCCCAAGCCTTCTATTCTGTAAGCTAAACAGTCCCAGCTGTTTTAGTCTTTCCACATACTAGAGATGATCCAGTCCCTTTATCATTTTAGCAGCCCTCTGTTGGACTCTCTCCAGTTGCTCCATAACTCTCTTGTACTGAGGAGCCCAGAACTGGACACAATACTCCATGTGCCTCACCAGTGCTGAGCAGAGAGGAGGGATCATCTCCCTCAACCCTCTGGCAGTACTTTGTCTAATGCAGCCCAAGATACCATTAGCCTTTTCTGTGGCAAAGACACATTGCTGGCTCATATTTAATCTGGTGTCCACCAGAACCTCCAGTCCTTTTCTGCAAAGCCCCCATCCTGGGGTTATTCTTTCTCAGGTACAGGATTGAGCACCCTTTGTTGAACTTCTTGGTATTCCTGTCAGACCATTTCTCCAGCCTTTTGTGGTCCCTCTGAATGGCAGCACAACCCAAGGTATATGAACCATTTCTCCCAGTTTTGTATCATCTGCAAACTTGCTGAGGGTGCACTCTGCCTTATCATTGAGGTCGCTAATGAAGACATCCCAGTCCCAGTATTCATTCCTGCAGAATGCCACTAGTGATGGACCTCCAACTGGACTTTGTGCTTCCTGTCACAACAATTTGGGTCTGGCAATTCAGCCAGTTTTCAGTCTTCTTCACCGTACATTTACTTGTTTGTCAATGGAAATGTTATAGGAGACAGTGCAAGGCAAAAGATGCAATTAGCAAATATGGACATCCTTCATTCTTCACACCTCTCCTATGAAGAAAGGTTGAGGGAACTGGGCTTGTTTAGCTTGGAGACGAGAAGGCTCCGGGGAGACCTCATTGCGGCCTTCCAGTACCTGAAGGGAGCGTATAAACAGGAGGGGGAACGCGTGTTCACACACGTTGATAGTGATAGGACAAGGGGGAATGGTTTCAAACTAAGACAGGGGAGATTTAGGTTGGATATTAGGAGGAAGTTTTTCACTCAGAGGGTGGTGAGGCACTGGAACAGGTTGCCCAGAGAGGTTGTGGATGCCCCATCCCTGGAGGCATTCAAGGCCAGGCTGGATGTGGCGCTGGGCAGCCTGCTCTAGTAGTTGGCAACCCTGCCCAGAGCAGGGGGGTTGAAACTAGATGATCTCTAAGGTCCTTTTCAACCTATGCCGTTCTATGATTCATTAAATTATTTCTATTGCCAACATTCAAAGTAGATCAGTTTATGGCTTTTCTGACCAAACAATCTTACATTTGAACTGGAGAAGAAGCATTCTGTAGTGCATCTTAGGACAGCAGTAATAAAGGAACTGCAACTTAACTACTAAATTAAAATTTTCTGCTCTTACATCAGGGCAGATAACAAAGAAACTTGGGTCAGCTAATATATCAATCTGGACACATCTTATAGCAAGATAAGAGTTTGCTCCTATTGTATATAAAGAGCTCTGTGAAACCTAAACTAGCATATCACTCTCTTTAAAAGAAACCTAATGCAAATGAGACATAAGAAAAATGTAAAACCACAAAGTGATACAACAAATGCAAAGAATCTAGCAAACTGGAAACTGAAATAGGTAGATTAAACTCTTCTGGTACATAGAAGATTATTTTTGCCTCTTTTGAAGTTTATCAATAACTGCTGCTATTAAACAATGATCCCTTTCACATCATGTTGCAATTTTTTATTTCCAAAGAGTTATTCTTTCTTCATAGGCCTGTTAATTCACTTGGAGAATGTCTTTTAAGATTAATTTGTTTCCAACTCTCTTTGTCTGCATTACAAAATTAAACTTTACCAGTGACAAACTTGTTATCTTCAAGGAAGTGACGGTCATCATCTTTCCATTGTTTGTTTAAGCCTTCTGCTTCTCCTGTGCATGGGAGATACATGAACTTCTCTTGACTATATGTGACTTTGAATATGAAATCTGTATTTTCTCCTGCTTGTGCTGAACTTTCTTCACCTGTTGTATCACCTGCTCTACTATAACCTAGTTGTATATTTTTTCACATATAATTCAGGTCAATTACATTTACTGTGAAAAAATGACCATATAATAGCAATGTTGGCATCCTTGCTTGAAAAAATAACCACCCAACGAAATACAGTGTGGTATATAGTAGACTCTGAAAACATATAAGAAGTAAACAGAGCAACAGTACAAGCAGTGATCTTTGAAGACTTTTAATCGTATTCTTTGCCATGTTTATGGCTCTTTCCACAAGCCATTTGACAATGCTTTATAATGGCACATCATGGAACTTCTGAACTGATACAACAAGAGATGAACATCTGAAATAACTGAAACAAATGGCTTATGAATCGTGTGGATCATGAGCTGAAATCCCAAAGCACTAACTGTGATTTACAGTGCATTGTTAAATTGCAAGCTCATGCCTTTCATAACATCTTGTTACAGCTCAATTATTTAAAAATAAGATATCCATGGATGAAAGAGGATCTTTCTTAATTAAAAAAGACCTCTGCATTTTAGTTTCTATATATGTGTCATACCTCACGTTCGGAAGTCTTGATTTTTTCTTGACCAAAATAAAAGGTTTTGGCTACTACCTGTATGACCCTCAGGATTCACATAGCTCAAAACCCAAAAAGACAGCCATCATCAGATATACTATAAATACCAAAAGAAAAAAAAAAAAAGAGTTTGTTTAATGTAAATAAAGACATCATAATTTCATCTTCAATGATGAATCTTCAGCTCCTGTAAAAAATAAAAATATTTAAGGGTTTGTGCGGGGATTTCTTGCTGGGGAAAGAGGAGGAGGTGTTATAAAATAATCTTGGCAAAAATTACTTGAAATACTCAAGTCTGAAGTTTTCTATCTGTCAATTAGATCCCTGTGTTATTCTGCTCATGCACTTCAACTCTGTCATATAGGAAAAATCTTACAGAAATGAAAGGGTAACTTCAGTCTTCAAACTGTCCTTAACCTCTCAGCTGATGATGTGAACAGAAGTGTCATATAGTACCAAACACAGTGATATTTTGTGAATGCATTCCAATTTGAAACCACCAGTTTGTTTGACAGAGAACATTAATGTCAGTAGAAAGAACATCTGAGTTTCTGGGAAAATTATTAATGCATGCTGTACAGTAGAAACTTTCTCAGAAGCCATCACTGTAAACGAATGTTGAGGAAATACTTCAAAAAAGACAGATCAGGAGATTCACAGATGACTAAGAATTATCTAAGATTCACACACTACTAAGAACTAATGCTAAAGGAATGTGTTACAATATACGACTGATTTCCTTTAAATAAAAGAAAGAAGAAAATAAAGAAAAAAGAGATTCTGAAGTAATTTTAAATACATGTAATAAAATACATATCTATGTCCAGAAGTAACTGGACAAAGATTTATTTATTGCAGAATTTATAAGTCTTTTCCAACCTTAATGATTCTATGATTCTAAGTTCTATCACTGTTTTGATATGAATCAAAATGTAACTATTATACACAACTATCAATTCTACCCCCAGAAAGCACATGCTTAAGCTTTCTGTGAGTTTACTAGTTTTTATAGTATTTCTGTCTGCTTGTTTTCTGAAATAGATGATCTGTCATTGCATTATACATTATGGGCTACCTTTTTATTCAGTGCATAGAAGTTATTCACATATTCCTTCATCCATTTAACACAGTTAATGATCACATATAGTATACTGAGAATATGAATTATATATGCTCTGCTAAAACAGAATGAGATTGGATTTTATATAGTGCATTATTCCTTAAAAGAGGAAACTAGGGTCTAGAATAGTTGGCAATAATTGACCTTCAAGGTGAGAAGACAGCTAATCTTACCTCTAGCTCATGGAGTTCTCTATTTTGAAATAACATGCTTTAACAGGATTTTAGATATTTGAGAGCTGAACTCAATGTAAGTCTATTCACAGTTTATAGTCCAAATCAGCATGTCTGTACTTCTTTTTCAATGACACTATCATATCGTTTTTGTCATTCTTGTCACTACTTATGGAAGTTAAGCTACTCTTTCAGGCACATGAAAGAACATACCAGCGAAAAGTCAGCAACAAAACAAGAATATACTTAATACTGATATTTCATAAATTTAAGAAGGCTGTTCTAATAAGTATATTGGATGAAATTCCTCATCTGCAGGCATACAGCACCAGTAATGTTCACATCAAAGTACTGCAAAACAATGGGACTTGGGTGCAAGATAACAAAGTATTATCTTAAAAACCAGAGACACTATTAAAATATAATAACGGTTTTAGTTAAAGTCTTCAAGATCTGCCTTGAGTGTAAGAATGAACAAGAAATTTGGCTTCATCTATCCTCCTCTTTCTTGAATCACCCTCTCCTCTTTCACTCTACTTCCTTTTGAGTATTAATTTCCTTAGATCCTCATTATACTTGATTTTGACCATTTCTTCCTTTTTTAAGGAAATAATATTATTTCTGGGTTCTGAGGAAACAGCCTCACCCTACCTAATTAATATCCTTTCACAGGAAAATATGCAGCTTTAAAGATTATAATGAATTAAGATTTATCCACACAAATGAACAGGGGTTCAACTGCAGCAGGGAAGAGTACTTTGGTTTACAAATTAAAGCAAGTTTGCTGAGAAAAAAGCAAGCAAATATTGGTACATTGTACAAATGTTGGCACATTTCGGTGGGTTGCAAAGCTTTGCAATTTATAAATAGTTGTGTTTGAATCTAGCAAAAAAAAATGTATGCGTAGGACTGCCATATTAAATACCAAAACATTTCTTAAAACAGAAAATGGTTTGATTCCTTTTCTGCTCTTGTAATCGTTGCATTAGTGTTCCTTATTTCTGTGACTATTTCAGTATCAGATGTGCAATTTCTTGCTGGCAAGTGGTCTACTTAAACTAAGATAACAGCAAGTTCAATATACTGGGAACACTACAGTCTTGAATTTGATTGGTGTATGAAACCTTACAAGGCACTGCGTTCACCAACTTACAGATTTTCACTGGCAGTCCTTGATCTAGAGGAATCAGAATTTTTTGACAACTTGTGATAAGAAAAATGATAAGTCTGACAATAGCTTGTTTTTGTTGTTGTTTTGTTTTGTTTTGTTTGTGCTGTTTTTTTGTGTGTGTGTGTTTGTTGTTGTTGTTGTTTTCTTTTGTTTTTACAGTAGCTCTATCGTTCATTAGCAGAATGGTTGTTCTTCTCTGATTCAACACTTGTGCTCCAGAAAAGGAAGGGGGCTTGATCTGCACATTCACTTGGCTATGTAGGTAAATAAAGTTCTGGCTGATCTTCCACCACCATCTGCTCAAGTGTATCTGAATGTCTGTCTCTGCAGGAATCTTTTTCCTTTTTTCCCTCCCTATTACCTTAATTTTCCTCTTATTGCAAGAAAGTTGCCATTTACCCACTGTTCCACCTCTTCCAGTATGAACTGATGCCACATGATATTAGACATTTACAATATAGACATAATCATCTGAAATTTGGCTGTCAGGACTCTCTTTATAGTCAAAAGATAAAAATAGGGAATTTCTGTCACATCTCATCTTTTATGTAGATACCTAAAAATAGACCAGATGAATCACAACTTAGAAGTTTCTATTTTTCTCCAGTGAGTGACTATAAAGGGAGACAAGAATGACTAATTCATACATAGCCATCTACTTTGTAGATGTTCAAATTAAGTGGCTTCTTTGAATTATTTTTATTATTTTACTACTGATCTTGTATGCTTTTTGCTCATTCATACACTAAGCATTTTTGAGACAATACTTTACAACATCTACTTCTTTCTCTTTTTTTCTATTTGCTTTCTACCACTGTTCAGACTGGAGGAGAATAGTAGAGCCAACTCTTTCATAGATGCCATTTCCTCTTTTTTAAAACCTTCAGGAGTAATTTTATTCAGTCACTAAGATTATATCAAGGAAGCTTGGAAGACATTCTGCATGAGGTAGGGACAATTTTGACACACACACCTCACTTGCAGGGCAAAAGTTCCTGTGAGAAATCTCAGTATTTAATCCCCTATTTAATTTGCAAGGGCTGAAAAACAGTGATAAGGTAAGAAGCAATAGCAGGAGGCAACAGTAGACTTATAGTTACTTCTGAAGTAAACGTTCATCCAGACAGGCCTTCCTGAAGTCTTTGATGGTAACAGTAGATGACATAATGCTTTTTGGAGGTGTGGGAGTAATTGCTGTAGTTTGTTATCCCCCATTTTTTTACCACACTATCTATGTCCAAAGGATAGTGCCATAGGAAAGAAAGACAACATTTTTTTTTAAACTGTTTTCCCAAAACTTTAGTTTTAAGGCTATTAATATTATTATTTTGAAAAACTCATTATCTCAGATGGTTCCTTACCATGTTCAGACTCTGAGAACTAGAATGCAATGGCTCTGAACAGCCAGTTTGCTATAACTTTCCCCTTGCAATGAAATACAAGCAGTGTGCATATGTAGTTAGCTGTTCAGAGAGTATCATATCAAACATGCTGCCAGAATAGAAATGAACTCAAGTTAAACTACACTGTAAGGTTAGTCATGGTTACTCAACAGGGCACTCACAAAGATAGATGACAGTCTTTGTTATAAAAAGAAAAAGGTTCCTGTGGTATATGAGTCTGAGGTGGGCCTGTTGACCCAGCCTCCTTCACCTAGAGCAAACTCAGGAGGATTCTAGACATATACATCTCTGCAAACACTCTCTCAAATACCATCCATTCTCAGAAACAAACAACTCATTTCACTGGCTTGTAGCTTGCTGTTTCTCAGGCTTCCAGGAACATGATTTCTGTAGTGCCCTTAAAGATGATATCTCTAAACTGTCTAACTATGGCTTCTGATGACTGCAGGAATAATGGACACAGAAAAATTTAGGGTTCAAAGGACCAATTCTGTAAAGCTTATATGAATGAGATTTTTACGAAGAACCCCCGATGGATTTGTTCAACTTCAGTCTGGAAATGGTGAGATATGGTGTCTCAGGGATCAGCCCCTATCCTAACATAGCACTGCTTCACTCATTAATCAGTTAGTTTCAAGCTGTCAATATTTATCGATTAATGCAAAGAAGACTTACTGAGAAAACTTAAAATGTAATTATCTAAAAGCAGATGCCATGAGGAATGTGGTGGACACCTCATAACCATACTGCCAAAATAGTGTGCAATTGCATAATACGAGCAGTACAATCATTTATGACCTCCTAGGAATAGAGAAGATGGGAAAAAACAAAACAAACAAATAAACAAAAAACCAGGCAGGTAACAGCTGCAATTGTTGAACAGCTGCAGTTGAAATAGAGAGTACGTGGAAGCTGTAACAGCTCTGGATTTGTCCTAGGACCTTTAATTGCAAAAGACATACTGAAGTACAATACTCAAATGTAATTGATATGTTTTTTTTTTGTTGGTGTTTATTTTGTTTGTTTTTGTTTGTTTTGTTTTTGTTATTTTTCCTATTGAAAAGATACAGGAAGACGAATTAAATAGAATGCTATAATTTTTATTTTAAATTATATATTTCATATAATAATACAACATAAATGTAATATATAGTAACATCTCAAATTATTTGTTATATAACAATATATTTGCAAATAATATTATTTTATCATAAAATATGTTTTTATATTTAGATATAAATATTTCATATGTTATACACTTATAAGTTTCTAGAAGGCTATACAAAATTTAATATTGAAATTTAAATTGTATTTCTGTCTATATATGCTGACATAAATTATAGTATAACTCCAGACTGTGCCTAAAACAGATTACAAGTGAATCTGGATTAGCTTTAATGTTAACCTTATGTGAAATTATATTAAATTCATCAATGCTCTGATGACTGAAAAAATATTACAAAGCTTTTCTTTAAAAAAACAGTTTAAGAAAACTAGCACATAACCTTAGGGAATAGGGAGAAGTCTGCAGTTGATTGTACTCTGCAATTTGGCAGTGCACTTACCAGAAGAACAAAGACTAGTGGCCAGGAAGATTAAACCCCAAACTGAGAGATATTTAAAGTATTTGGTTTTAAACCACAACATATCACAGAACTCTATCCAGATGGCATGTATATTATACGTGTATTGACAATATATGACGATATACATTTAATAATATTGTGTGTGGCTTGGATTGGATTGATTGGTAAAGGAAGGAGAAACTGAAGTAAAGAGAGCAAAATTTAAGAAGAAAGTGAAGAGAAGGGAAAGGAACAAGGAAGAGAATGAGATCATCATAAATTTAAAAAAAAAAAAAAGGAAGAGAGAAGAGAGAAAAAGAAAAGAAAAGCAAATAAAATAGAAAGAAAGAAGAGATTATGAATTATAGGAATTACAGGAGTGTAGAAGCCCCCCACACGCAAAAAGGAAAAGTGGTGAAAACTAGCAATCATCAGGGAAACAAGAATGGAGATAAAAAAAAAAAAAAAAGAAGAAGAAGAAGAAGCAAAATGAGGAAGAAAAGATTGCTGAGATCACAGTTCCACCAACCTGTGAATTTTGAATGGGCACCAGCCAGCTGCTGGGACAGGGCCAATGCGTTGCTTGGCTAAATGAAAAGCAGTTGGCATCCTGGTATTTTACATGTGATGAGCATCCAATATGTGACACTTGATCTTATGCCAGGAACATGCTATGGTCTGAAATCTCTAGCAGCCAATCAGGATACATAGTGACTACTTTCTTTTATCATTTTAATTGTATGTCCTGCACCAAAGAATACTTAATCCAGCTGCACATGGATTTAGATGGAAAAAAAATCAGTTTAAAGAAACTGCTCACAATCAGTCCATAAAACATAAATTCTACTTCAAGCAGAAACCTTTCTCTTAGATCAAAGAGCTATACTCATTCCATATTTTTTATTCTTTAACAAAAAAAAATCAGATCAGTCATGAACCATATTTATTTAATTACGTATTTATCTGATAGCCTTCAGGCAGACATGGCTATCAGAGATGGCGCCAGTAGTACACCCACTTGCATTTGGCAAGCTCTGACTCTGTGATATTTGCAGCACTAATTCATTCTATTATTCTAACATTGGGAGCAGCCTCTAATCAATAAGAAAGGTACAGCTTTATCTTAATCATCATTCCTTTACTAGTGAGTATATTTCTTTTCATGTAGTAATATTTATGTCTTTCCAATATATGGTTAGAAATGATGCAGGCATTCTATGCCTTTTGATACTAATATTTATCCTGAGAAGTAAAAGGATGTAAGCAAAAGTAGGATGAGGTCTATTTTAATTTCCCTTTCCTACACCTCCTACAAGTTTCATGACTTTAAATCTCTTGGACAATAATCATGCTGAAACGATATAAGGATATGTATGGCTGTCTGAGTATAAACAGCTGCAGAGAGTTTAAAACCAGAAAGATTACCCACGACTCCCTTCTTGCAGGTCTGTTGGAGGGTGTTTAATACAATACTCTACTCTTTTATGCCTTACCTTTGAATTTATGCAAGGATTCGTAAGCACTCACCTCTATTTCTGTGTTTCAGAAATATTGTAGATACATCCAGGGGCATTTATCTGAAGAATTATCCACACAAGAAAGGCTGCTGCCTTAGCAATTGTTGGACTCTTCTGATAATACTATTTTGGTTTCTGATTCCATGAAGGCATGATTCCATGACGACATATTCAAGCTCTTGAATATTAGGAACAATCTGGGATAGCACCTAGTTAGTTCTGCACTTGCCCACTCACCAGTCTTCCGTAGAGACTTTCTTTCCAATACCTGCTTAGGGTTAAGAACTACATTGTAAAATCAATGAATTATTCAAGTGATGTCACACAATAACAAGTCAAACTTTGATGCTGTTGAATCTCTACCAATTTTTATTGTTAACTATATTAATTATATATAATTATAATATATATTATTTATATATAATATAAAAGTATTATAAAAGTATACATAATATATATTTATAATACATAAAATATATTATATATAAAAGGCGGAATTAATTCACCAAGGGGAAGTCGTGCTTGACCAACTTGATAAAATTCTACAATGAAATGACCAACCTGGTATGTTAGAGGAGAGCAGTTGTCTACCTGGACTTCGGTAAGACCTTTGACACTGTCTCCTATCAGGTCCTCATAGAAAAGCTGTTGATGCATGGACTGCGTGGGTAGGTAGAGAGGTGGATCAAAAACTGTCTGGATGGCTGGGCCCAGAGGGTTGTTATCAGTGGCACAAAGTCTAGTTGGAGGACAGTAACTAGTGGTGTAGGTCAATACTGGATCCAGTCCAGTTTAACATCTTCATTAATAGTTTAGATGATGGGGCAGAGTGTATCCTCAGCAAGTTTGCAGATGACACAAAACCAAGAGGAGTGGCTGATACACCAGAAGGTTGTGTGGTCATTCAGAAGAGCCACGACAGGCTAGATAAATGGGCTGACAGGAACCTCATAAAGTTCAACAAGAAGTGTGAAGTCCTGCACCTGGGGAGGAACAACCCCAGGCACCAGTATATGCTGGGGGCTGCTCAGCTGGAAAGTAGCTTGGCAGAAAAGGAACGGTGGACACCAATTTCAACATGAGTTAGCAATGTGCCCTTGCCACAAAGAAGGCTAATGGTATCCTGGGCTGCATTAGGCAGAGTATTGCCAGCATGTGCCTAGAGATGAGAAGGTTCAGGAGGGATCTTACCAACGTATTCTTACCAATGTATATAAATACCTGAAGGGAGAGTACAAAGAGGATGGAGCCATGCTCTTTTCATTTGTGCCCAGTGACAGGACAAGAGGCAATGGGCACAAACTGGAACACAGGAGGCTCTGTCTGAATATCAGGAAACACTTATTTACAGTGAGGGTGACCGAGCACAGGAACAAGTTGCCCAGAGAGGTTGTGGAGTCTCCCTTCTTTGAGATCTTCAAAAGCTTCCTGGACATGGTCCAGGGCAACATGCTCTAAGTGGCCCTGCTTGAGTAGGGATGTTGAGCATATGGCCTCCAGAGGTCCCTTCCAACCTTAACCATTCTGCTATTCTGTGATGC
Source organism: Anseranas semipalmata (assembly GCA_013399115.1). NCBI lineage: Eukaryota > Metazoa > Chordata > Aves > Anseriformes > Anseranatidae > Anseranas > Anseranas semipalmata. Next base: position 443,731 of record VXAA01003146.1, read on the forward strand.
TGTGAAAACTGATATGAGGTCAGTATCCTTTTTTTCCTTGTAGGACAGGGATTCAGGAATGTTTGCATATATGATTTTCATTCAGGTCTGTCTGTACCCAGCATGAGGCACAACTGTCAACAAGTTTATACCAGCATTTTGTATCTGTCAGAGAAAGACTTATTTTCATCTCCGCAAGCATTCTGAAATTATAATGTACTCACTGGAAATTTTTCTCTAGATTTCTCTACTTTTTACCAAAAATCCCGATTTTACCCCCAGAAGTGAGGGAAGGCCCAACTCTGTTCTGGTGCACATAAGTATCTTGCTGTGAATTTTTGGCACACTGAATAGATTTCCTAAGAGAATAAGGTTAGTATCTAAAATACAGGGTGAATGTTATTTCCATAAGGAGAGAGCCCCTATCCTCATGCTGGACTCATGTAGTCTAAGGAATTTTTCATCAGTTGTGCAATATGATGCAATAAATTGCATTCTTAGTTTTAATCTCCAAAGAAACTAAGATATCAAATAGAAAACCATCTTCTACATCATGTAAAGGTTTTGTTGTTGCTGTTGTTGTTTTTAATTTTGGTTAGTGAGAACATTCTAATTGGGTCTTCTAAGGTAGAAAATAAGGCAGTATACAGAAGGTGATGACCATACTCAAATGAGCATTGGTAATAGTTTCTGTGAGTTCATTATTCTGCAGAAAATGAAGCAACTATATTTCATACCACAAGCCCTGCTTTGAAAAGCACAGTGCTTTTATTCCCCCAGTGATTTCGATAAAGGTACTGCACCATGGTGATTGCAAGCATGTGACCACAACAAAAGTCTCGTATGACTCCCAGGGGCAGCTCAGCATGAGTAAGCAGTTCCTAGCACTGTCCAAAGCTACATTCCAGTAAGAGATTATGTTTTTTGTTCAGTCTCATGATTCCTGCCACTCCACCCCCTAGCAAAAACATCATTGTTATTATTTCCCCTACATCAGGAGACTTAATGACTATTACACCTCACAGTTTAACATTTCTTAGGAATAATATATGCCATTATTTTCCATGCCATTTTCTATTTTGGTTCTGGATGACGACAAATGTGTGCTGAATTTTATAATGGGCCCCAGATAAACTAACTGAGGGCTTCATTCAATCCAGAACACCACAATGCATTTGGAAACAAAGCAAAGAGTTTCCAAGAAGTATGTGCTTTTGTCCATCACAAATAACCCAATTATTTTAGTATTTTACAGAGAAACCCATAGGAAGACAGGAATTTGCTCCCAGTGAATAGACAGGATTTCCCAGTCTACGGTTAATTAAGACAAATTAAGTTAGAGGCTCTGAGCAACAGCTATTTTTTTAGAGAACTTCCACAGGAATAGCTGCACACTGTCCCTCCATCACCTTTAGAAAAAAAAAAAAAAAAAA
>VXAA01003146.1:450689-465157 GCA_013399115.1 Anseranas semipalmata
TTTTTTTTTTTTTTTTAATTTCATCATATTTTCTCCCCCTGTTCTGTTGAGGAGGAGGAGTGAGAGTGGTGTGGTGGAGCTTAGCTGCCTATCGGTTGTTAAACCACCACATATGCATTGACTTCTCTTAAATCATTCATGCATTCCATGAATTTTATTTAAAGTTTAAATCTCACTTTAATAACATAGGAAAATTAACAACAGTAATAACAATATGATATTTACGAGTATCTTGATTTAAATATATAATTTTGTTCTGGAACTGTGATTGAGAAATTCTAGAGAGAACTTAGATTAAATTCAAAAAGCACATTTCAAATCTTTTTTTTTTTTTTTTAAGATGAAGAAAAAGACTATCTCACTCAGTATTTGGACATAATAGATAAAAGAATAGATAAAAGAAGTTCATATATATGATATACATAGGAATGATATAGAATCACAGACTCATCACAGAATGGTTTGGGCTGGAAGTGACCTTAAAGATCATCCAGTTCCAAACCCCCTGCCATGGGCAGGGACACCTTCCACTAGACCAGGTTGCTCAAAGCCCCATCCAACTTGGCCTTGGACACTTCCAGGGATGGGGCATCCACAACTTCTCTGGGCAACCTGTTCCAATGCCTCACTACCCTCATAGTAAACAATTTCTTCATAATATCTAATCTAAATTTACCCTTTTATAATTTAAAACCATTACTCCTTGTCCTATCACTACATGCCTTGACGAGCAAGAAGCTAATGGCATTGTTTCACAACACCACATTCTTCTATCAACTAATTAAAATAATTTGAACCAAAACTCAACCTCTTTCTAATTTTTATAAACTTTTTCAGAAAACGCTAATCAAAGACAAAAATATGGAATTATCTCAATGTTGTCACCCGTCTTCAATTGAACTGTTTACAATAAATCAACTATCGATTTTTAACATACTAAAGCTCTTGATGTTATTACACAACAATTTCATTCATAAAGAGTAGAAATGATGTTTTCATAAGACATGGGGTGTAAGCCAAAACATTTCTTTATTCTGCTTTTTGCTCTGCCATAAACTTTTAAAGCAGTGTTTGCTAAATCAACAGTCTTCTTTCTCACCTCTTTCTTATTTTCTCCTTCTCTTTCTGGAAAGTGGACACTTTATCCAGTTTGTTCAAATGACAAAAATAATCAGCTATTAATCTTATATAAAAGCATGCATTGAGGACAACAGTCACCAACAAACCGAAACCAAAATATCAATATTTTTATTACATGTCCACTACTGCATAGCTGTGACATAACTGGTGTATATACACACAATGAAGGCAAGTCCCTGCCCTAGAGAATTTATCTAGTTAGATAGGAGAATGAGTAAGATGGTAAACAGAGGCACAGACTTGCTTAGCAAGTCAGTGGCAGAAATGAGATAATGTTTTATAAAATGGTGGGCTGAACCTCAGGAAGTTTAAGTGATCTGATTAAAGATACTGAGGTGGCTTATGAAAATAGAAAGGGGAAGTCAGATGATCTGAGAACATCTTGTGTTCAGAAAACAGTTAGATAAGAACATTTTTCTAATTATTAAGGGGGTGTATTGCCTTTCAGATTATTATTTTTAATTGTATCAGCTGTGTTTGGTCTACTACTTTCAAGTCTGCTACATTTCTATTTCACCACAGTATTGTTAACCTTTTGAAAGAATACTGTAAGTTTTATCACTAGAAATTTTCATTATAGTTTATTTTCATGACATGTTTGCTGTTTTTTATTTCAATATATTTAATTCTAGGTTTAAGACAGACACGTCCCATCCTCTGCATTTAACTACATGCATAAAGGAAATTATTTTTTTTCCAATCTTATACATAATGGCAATTTCTGAGCATAGTTTATTATTCCACAGAAAGTGAATTGTACTTTTTCAGATCTTTGAATGTGTTTACAGCTAGATTTGATGAAGTTTGAAAACCTTTTGTATTTTTGTTTAACTTGTAGTGATAGCTTTTCCCATCAAATTCATCTGACATTTTTATCATCATAATAATCCCACGCATCTCTTACTTTTGCCTTGTTTTCTCTTCGTTTTCTACTCTAAAAGCTCACTTTCTGTAATTTGTGTGTTTTTCTTACCTTGTCCTTCTGAGCTTCCTTTGCCCCCTAGACATTTTCCAATTTCTTGTTCATCACACAGTCTTCTCCCTCAGCCTAATTCTTACCAAAATGCATCTTCCCAAAAGTATTTAAAAATTATTGCTCTTTAATTCCTTAAACCTTACATTCATGGTTACACATGACAATCTTCTGGTTTAAATGTGTTGTCTTTCAAATTTTTGCTGTTGTTGTTATAATATTATTATAATCATTAAAATAATCATTATAAAAGTATAACATAATGTTATCTATAATCTATAATGTTATCTATAGACTGTGTTTGAATTTAGATGCTTTCATGCAAAACAGAGCTGCTGTCACTTGGGAGATAAGACTCTTCCTTTGGCATCTACAATACGTCCTTATACAGAAGGAGATGCATAGTACTTGCTTCCTTTTTCTCTGACCTGGGTGGTCACAGGGCTGTTTTTTCACACTTTTTACCTCACTCCTTACAGACTGCGTGGTGTTTTGCCCTTTCTTAAAGGCATTTTCCCTGAGGCGCCGCCATTTTGGCTGCTGGGCTCAGCCATTGGCAGGGCCGTTGGAGCCGGCTGGAACCAGCCGTGTCCGGCACGGGGCAGTCCCGGCCTCTCCTCAAGGATACTCAAGGTCCGCTGTGCTGTGCTGGCCTAGAAATGAATGATTCCCATTTCTCTACCACTTAAGTTTAAGTTTTGGATATTATTTCAGAAGTTGAATAGCATTTATAGGGTATTTTAAACATAGAGTATGTGTAAAATTTCCAATCGACCAAATATATTAGAATCTGTAATTCTAATAGTAGCATAATGTTTTCTCTCAAATATATAAATAAAGAAGCTCTTAAACAGGCCCTTGGTTTTCAGTTTTTCAAAATTCTTTATGCACCCCTTAAAAACGTAGAATAATGCAGTTATTTTTAATCTTCAGGATCTATTTACAATGATTTTTTTTAAATACACTATTGATATTAAACCCCTATGAAGAGGGCAGGTACCTAAGCCTTTCCTTTCTGGTAATTACAGAAAAGAGAGAAACTCTTTCACTGAATCACAGCAGAATTGTAGGTGTTGTGTAAGATATCAGTAAAAGTCAGCCGTGCACGTCAGCGATGTCTTTGGGGACCTGCCCAACTCTATACTGCAGGAGCTAAATATAATCCACGGTTAAATTTCACTAATTATATAAAGAGTATTCCAACAGTTGTCATGCATAAGATCTCAAGCTATGGCCTGGTATTGTATTTACCTTTTCAACCTATGTATAGCTATAAATACTTACTGTACCTAAATCTTCCTCCATCTTTATCTTCTTTCAAAGATTTTCAAATGACTGAAGTTTACAAAGAATCTTCAGAGTCACAGTTGCCAAAATAATGGAGAAATAGTATTCTAAATCCCAGAATCAGGGAATTCTATGTCAATCAATACAAACTTTGCACAAAATGCAAAAGGATACAGAATACAGAAAGGATACAGGCATTCTTTTAAAATGAAGTCTTTCTACAGTCATTAAGCTACATTAAGGCCTTCTTTCCCCAGTTTTTGCTTTTGCCTATTTTTTTCTTTTTCTTTTTAAATTTTCCTGCATATGTATGTCTTGGAACAGGCACCTGGAAAAACTTTTCAATGTCACATTATTAGGACAGTTATTAAATTCTGCAGTATATGAGATGCATCTCTTGCTGCTATCATTGATTAAACACTTTTATATATATATATAACAGATAACTTGGTCTTTATTATGTAAATATTTGAAGAAAAAAAAAATTTTGAAGAAAAAAAAAGAAGCAGGGTACATGAAAATAGTCTGAAAATGGTGGGCAGTTTAAAATATATATATATATAAATCTAAAATTGAAAGGTCTTTCTGACAAATCTGGCCAAAAGCTTTTATTTGCTTTAATTTAGAAAGATTTATAATATAGACGAAGAAATCAATATAGTGAAAGACAAAAAAAATCACCCTGACATTCACTTTGTCTCTACTCTTTCTGACCATTACCATAAAATTCTGACAATGTCTGAAGTTTAAAAATAGTCAAGCTTTTCATCTGCGAAGTGTAAATGCTATGTTTAGGTTTCTATCAAATGATCCCTTCAAGTACCAGTGTCATTTAATTTATTATTTGTTGCAGTTTACCATGTCCAACAAATGGATTTACTTTATCTACAGCTCCACACCCTGTAGCTGTTTGTTATGAAAGGAAACTAAGGGCCCTAACAGCTTGAGAGATACTTCTATTTAGGCTACCATAGCAACGAGAATGTGTATTAAAGTACAGGTCACATGGCTTAGTTTCCTAAGGCTAATTAATTTCACTAATTATGGCCTTATACCAGCTGCAGAATGTGTTGGTGACCTACTGGAATCAGCTGTGGACAATGCCTTTCCATTCTGTAGTCGCACAACCTCACTATGTGGAAATATTAACATCATTATGAGAATTGCATACAGTATGTACAGAAAACAAATACTGCCACATGATCAGAGACTGGACCACGGGGCCTTGAAGATGGTTAATGTAAATGTTTAAATCTTCTTTATTGCTTTCTCTATCATCTGTCAGTATTAAATAGGTTATAAAGAGCTAAGTAGTTAAGCTTAAAAGATTGTCATTGAAAGGTTGTTTAATTCACCAGCTTTACAAAGGATTTATGAAGCACCTACCACTTAGAGCAATGCAGATATATATATTTAATATAATAATATCGAACAGGCGAGGAAAAACTAGTCAGCTCCCACTTGTTTTATTTTTCATATATATTGTAAAAATAATACTTAACTGAAAATCAGAAATAATTTTATGTCACAAATAGCATTGACTGTATTACAAATTAGAGGACCCTAAGTCTCTGCTTTGCCCCGTACAATTGAATTAATTTTAGCACTCACCACATATGCAGTTTGATCTGTGTTTTAATGGAAAAGCAGGTGTCTACCTAGGCATTGGGGAGCAATTAACAATTCATTTTGTATAAAACCACAGTGTCTCACTGGCAAAACTAATTGAAGTAAATAAGACATTTTCAATCAGCTAAGAGAAGCATTAAAACAGCCTTGCAAATTGTCGTGACAAATTACCAGCCAAAGCACAAAACCTTCTCAGACGGCCTTTACCATGGTAATTGATGAGAATGAAAAATTAATGATATCTTACTGGCCTGCCAAAAGAAAAAATTACTTGCCCGACTGAGTAGAATTTTGTGAGGCAGCATCAAATTACAGGAAATTAATAAAATGCACATTTTTTTAGCATAATTATTAGCAGTGCTGTTTCCACTATAGTGTAAAAAAAAAAAAAAAAAAACAACAAAAAAAAAACTAAACTGTTCTCATACCCTCAGGACACAGGCTTTCTCTGTCTCTGGCCTGAGGATAGTATCACCAGGCCACTAAAAGGTGAGATTGGGAAAACTAGGCAGCTAGGATGGGCACAAAAGACAAATTTTGTGCCTGGCATGTGTGGTAGCATGCAGTCCCCAGTCATTGTCCCCAGAATGTGGGGTCCATGGAAGGACAAAGTGACAATTCAGTCCTGACTCTGAGGAGAAATTGTCCCGCCTTCCCACGCCCTGCACCTGTCCCTGATAGTCTGATGAGGAACTGTCACAAAGACCTTCTCAAAGGCAGGACTAGGCAGAAGAGTGGTGGATGGGTAAAATACAGGTCCAAAATAGCCAGATGAGGAGTTTCATTAAACATTTTGCTTGTGTCACTATTCAGAATGCTTTCTTTCCCTTTTTCTACTTGTCATGATGGACAAGTAGTCATTATGCATCTCATCCTGGTATCACGTCCTCCTGCATCAAAAGAGGAATCTTTTAGTTCTGACCAGCTGCATGGAACAGCATGGTAAAATATAGGAAAACAAACAAACAAATAAACAAAAAACCACCACCAACAACAACAAAAAATAACAGATGGTTCAGCTAGTGAGGAGGCAAGACACTGTCCATAAAAAGGGTTACTGAGTTTTTAATTTTGAATTTCATTTTGTATTGTGAAATAATGAACCGTCATTTGTGTATAAGAAGCCATATAATTGATCTAACATAATATTCCAAAAAAGTAAAGTGTCCAGGAATTTTTGTTCAAGGAATATATATATTTTTTTCTGCCATTTATGATTGCCTGTGATGTATACTTGTACCTGTTAAAAATACTGCTTTCTTACTGTCAGAGTGAGATGTATTTTAGGCTGAGATAAAAAAGAGGATTGTATGTTTAACCACTATATAATGTGACTTGTCAACATGATTATATATCTCCCAGTTTATAGAAAAAAGACATTGAGTTTATTGAAGCAAATAGCCTAGAGAGGCTAACAGGCTGAAATGCTTCCTAGCTGCAACAACCCTTGTGAAAAGAAGGGTAATTAGGGAGGCTGGAGATTAAGAAAGGGCTCCAGTCTCTTTCTGAAAGGTCAGATGCCATGCAGACTGCAGCTAATGGTACTAATTTTACTGCATCTTGTAAAGAATACATGCCAAAATGTAAGATTCAACAAGATAATAAAAGGGGGTGGGGGGTTCATGAATGGATGAAAAGGAAATACAGTCTTAAAATTTTTGCTCTTAGGAAAATAGATTTCACGACAAAAGCAAAAAGACCCCAAGAAGAAATAATTGCCCAGAAGAAGATAATCAATTATCTATATTTGGTACTTTCTAGAATGCATGTTGTGAAATCACAAGTCATGTAACAAGTAAGAAGTCTGTGCATCTCTCTGAACCTGCCAGAGTCATAAAATCAGATGCAGTGCGTGAAAATGACTCAAAGGACACACAATGAAAATTTGTTCAAGCAGAAAAATTAAAATGATTCCTTCCTTTGGTGCAGATAACTTTTTCTGCAGTGAAGGCACACAACATGTGGCATACAGGTGATTTTTAGAATCAAATAAATAATGTTCCTCAAATGGGAGGTGTGGGCATGAGTGTTTTACTTTTTTATCAGAATTAAGCAATACTTGTGTTAACAGCAGATAATCATGTTTCAGAACTCAACCCCTGAAGCACAGAAATATAGAAAAGTTATTGAGCAGCTAAGTTACTACATTTCCAGTGGTGACAGTTAATAATGGTCAAATCAAAAGAATCATGGGTGAAGATTTTCCTTTTTCAGTTTGATAAACTTTGGATTTTCACAGAATAGGTACAGCGACGTCTGTTCAATACACATCCAATGTTGTCAGAGGTTTTGAGGGAGAACCCAAAAAAATGATTTAGTTTGGTTTTTTTTTTTTTTTTTTTCAGTTTGAAAAATATCTCTGGTAATAATTGCAATTATTTTTGATTTTCATGCATATCACCTGATCTACATGCTGGTGAGAGATCATCGTGATAGTTCTAAGATACAAATCTTGCACTCATCCAAAAAGTAAAAAAATTAAGATATCTGTGAATACATTCTCTTTTAATTGTAATTTAATTTAAAATCTTAAGGCCCTAAGCCAAATGTTTACAAATCAGCAATGGATAAATACTATAGATCAACCAAGTTTTGTTTCTCATCTCACATAACTTCCTTCTAATGAAATTCTTTGAATTTCCATACCATTCCAAAGTTACAATGCAGTAGCTGTGAAGAGAATTGAAAGCCTCTATCTCATTGCTACTTAATTATATGTATTTTTTAATGTTATTTAGAGCAATGTGAGCAAAGTGGAAGTGTGATGAAGAGAGGGTACAAGCACTAAGACCAACTGCAAACTTGCAATAGATTTAAAGTTTTATAAATATTTAAACTGCAAATCAGATTTCTGAGTTTTTCAAGATTTTCTCTGGAGCATGCAGAAGTGTGTTTTTTAATGAGACTTTATCATAAACTAAACCTGGACCAGAAAATCAGGGCTTTTCCCCAAAATTCTGTGTAAGTCACCATCAGTCTTTTAGTGTATAATATATATTTATTTTTTATGTGCAAGACAATATTATATGCTAATCTAGATAAATCACTGACAAATCACTGTATTAACTCCTCAATCAATATTGTTGCTCCTTAATATTGATTGATCCAATGCCTATTTAAGGACCTTTCCTTAGCTCAAGTTGGCTTTGAAACAGATTCATGGTGAGCACATATTAACATAGAAGTACAGGAAGAAACAAATCAGATTTTCAGTTCATACTCTGTGTCTCCTGACATTTGACAGTTTAAACTCAACTCGCACTTGCCTGGACACAAACCAAATGTTATGCTTATCTATACACATAGACTGAATATTTCTTTAGTTCCATTAACCAAATTTCAACATAATAGCGTTGACCTGCTACCTTCTCAAATAGATTAATATGACACATTAACGTTATGAATCTGTGTCCTTCTTTGATATGGGCAGATCTGTGTGACTTGGCAGTGTTGACTCACAGAGTTGGACTGAATCGCTCATTAGTAGTACTCTTCTTTGACATACATCAAAGGAAATGGCCTTTGTCCTGATGACTGTATTCTATGGTACAGCACAGTGCTTAGCCTTATCGCTTGTTTTATAAATATCTGTCTGAGGTTGGTGGTAAATTTATCAAGTAAACTTGAGATAAGCTTTGCCACCATGATGACATCCAGCTTTAAGAGGCAAAGAATGTTTAAATCCAGAAGGAGCTACATCTTCATTTGATCTGACCTGTAGTTTGCCAGCAGCCATTGAACTTGACCCAAATACTCTGACCTCATGTTGAAGTAGTGATGCCATGCTGGAAGAATTCAAGAATTATTAGGTCACGAAAGTGCAAGAGGGAGCATGGTGTTCTAGCTTACTGCTGGGGACACTTAGCTGATTGGGAAACCATAAATTTTGGCCCCAAGCTTGCATTTGCATTTTCTATAGAGCCACTGGATAACAAAGATATAGCACTTTTCCTGAAGGTGGGGCTTGAATTTAAATGTCTTCAGATAAAGAAGACCCAAGGGATTTGATATTCTATAGCTAGCATGAATATGCAAATGACTAGGAAGTGATAAACCTCATATTTTCCCTCTGTGTCTTTAGAAAAAGGTTGGGCTGTGAAATGTTCTCTTTGGCTGAGTTTTAGAAGAAATCTATTGAAATTGGATTTTCTTAAGAGGCTGTTAATGGTAGTGCCCTGCATTGGTGACAGGCTTCCACCTGGCTTCCACCTATTACCATTCAGGTTATATTTTCCTTTTTAAATATTACCATAATATTCACATTTGCCTGTTCCTTTAGTAATTCTTCAACACTGTAAAATTATCAACAGGCTAAAAGCTGCCTTCATTGAGATCATCCAAGATTCACAGAGATATATTTTAGCGTGCAATTCATAAAACTATATTCATCAATAGAAGCTGTTGTTTAATATTCATTATTTCTAGCCTAGTGTATCTAGTGCTCTGTTAGGAAATACATTGCTATACTTTCTGTTTCCCAAATTAAAGATGCATCCAGCAGAAAACTACTCATGTTTTGATGGATTAGTTTTCAGGAGAATCAGGAAGCTAATCCAGACCACCATACACTCCCACGACTCCCTGGTGTGTCAAAGGAAGGGAATGTCTCATGGGAAATGATCAGCAAGGGTGAACTGGGAGAGTATCCACTTTTTTCGGTGACAGAGTAGAACTAATTCAGCTAAACCCAATAGTGAAACTGGAGCCCTCAATCTGTATTTATCCATTTCTTCTTTAATTTTCTCCACAGTATCATCTCCATAGCTTTATCACCCTCATACATCTCTTCAGAACTGCAGCTCTGCTGTTTGCTGGGTGCCCCCCAGGCAAATCCATGCATGCTCTTATAATACGCAACACCACAAATGAACTGGTTGTGTAGAAGGTGTAGAAACATGTCAGTAAAAAACAGATGGATAAAAAACAAGTGGGACTTTTCACAATTTTAATGTGGTTTTCATCTCAATGCTTTGTGGTGCCCTCTAATTGGATCTTATTAAGTATAGTTTACCTGCCTTTCTGTCAATCTGTAAGAAAAATGCATTTTATTCCAATACTTACATCAGTCTTAACTCCAAACTGACCACCCACAGTTGTCCATGGTGTTAATTCTCTCTTTCAAGGAAAAGAAGTCTCCATTTTCTTTTGTGCCTGTAGCAGCATCTTTACAGATACAGGTGTGTGTGGATAAGAATAAATGCAGTTAAGGGAGTTCATGCAGTACAAATTTAGGGATAGAGCTTACCTTTTCCTGCCATCCAACTGGAAGCACTAAACAGATAAATTTGCCCATTTTTAATTTTTATACAAATTAATTAGTTCCCTTACATTTATTTACCACCAAAACAGGTGCATATGTAATAATGTGTTTATTACAGAATTCCAGCCCTTGCTGCAGAACCGTTTTAACTTCTTTCCACACTGCTTGTAAGAAATCATTTCCATCATGTGAGCTATCTCTAATTTTGCCAGTTGGATTTCTTTTCAGAAGCGAGAAATTCCAGTTACTTCCTTGTTAACAGAACCTATAACTTTTCTATAAACTGAAAAAGTGCTATGTTGACAATTAAAGAATTGCCAATCTAACAGTCAGTTGTTGGCTGTTCCATCATTAGTCTTCCCACCCACATGACAAAGGGCATTTTGTACAGCCCAGCAATCTCTCACTGGAACAGGGGCTAAAATCCATACACATGATGGAAACCTTCAGTTTCACACTAGTTGTTCAACACAGCTACTTGCTGATTTACATCTTCTCCAGCTTTTTTCTTCTCCATACTTTTTTGATACAACTGGTATAACACCTTATAATGCTGTGGTGTTGCTTACGTGTATCTCAGCCAAATTATCACTGGGCTTGATGGTGTAGTGAAACTAATCCCTTCTTCAATTTCAGCTATCAGCACTGGTGCTGGTAAGCATGTGCAACATGATTGCAGCAATTAGAAAATAGTGCCAATGCATTTGTGTCGGGTGGGTAATTTTCTCTTCATTTAAATAATTTCTATATTTAGAGTAAGGTGAAACTTCTTTAGCAATTCAGCCATTCCTGACAGTAGATTTAAGGGACATCTGGCCTGAAAGAGATCCATCGTTTTTGCTATAAGGAATGTCTTTGCTATGAATAAGTATTATATAAACCTAAAATATTTAAAGAAAACAATCATGAAAAGTAAAACCAGTTTTTTTTGCCTTTAATGCCATTGCCAGAGTATTTAGAAATGCACATTCTCTTCAAATTTTAAATCAGAACTTATTTTTAAGAAAAGCAAACCACTGGTGTAGTTCACCACCAGTTTTATCTTTAACAATCTGTTCTTAAATATTAATAACGCAACAAAACTACAGTAAAATGCATTAGCACTTTTGTTTATTTCTTCAGGCTATTTGTGACATTCCCTGGAGACAGAGAGTGGTAAAAATGATTCCTACTCCCATTATCTGAGAGCCTGGGACAGACCCTGTGTGTAGCTTCTTATTCACAGAATTGTGATTGAGGCGTGCAGCTGATTGAATGCAAATAATTAATTGAATACTTACATTAGAACCTGTCATCTACATTATGGATGCATGACATCTGTATATAAAGGGGTAATTAATTTCTGAGACTAATGGAAAAAAAAAAGTTATCCATTTTGCACACGTAAATCAGACCATCAGATAAGCTACAGAACAGATGGAGAAGCAGAAGTCAAAGAGATGTCTCATAGCTAGTAAAATTTAGGGGATTTCTCCATGAATCAAGCATTCTGGAATCAAGCATTCTCCTTGAATTAAGCCTTCTTGAATCAAACATTTTCCTTGGTATTTTGTGTCAAACAGCAGATGAAAGGGCTGAGTAAAGAAAGATCAGTATGCAAGGAGAAAGAAAGCATGTGTTTCATCCCTAATGTCAGAGAATCTACCTAATGAGTAGAAAGTACCAAGACAAGGGTAATTAGGTCATTTGAGACCCTCTGGGGTGTCCTATACATCTGCATGAGGCTGACATGTGCTAGAGAATATTTGCATGGTTTGGGGCCAGGCAGGATACTCTTAGGTATCTGGCACTACTTGCCTGTGCTTAAGTATCTGAATTGCTATGGAGATTTTCATTCATTTTAACATTCATTTATGTTACCAGGTAGGTTCCCGCACATCCGTAATTTTCAGCTGGCTAGTTGTGTTCTTTCTAAAACATGGCATGTATAATCTAACCCCAAATCCTACTCATCAGGTAAATAGAAGATGGTAACAGCATCACCTTTTGTGCATTTTGACTTTCTTTTCCTTTTTCAGCTGTTTTGTAACCAAAAAAAAGCCTAATAATCTGTCTGTAGAAGAATATGCCTGTCCAAGCAAAAAATAAATAAACAAACAAAAACCCACCATCTAATAGCCAGTAATATAGCTGTGTCCATCACTAGCAATTACTACAAAACAAAGAGGAAAGAGAACATACTGAAGGTTTTGTTAGGTTGGGTTCTAGCAATGCCTTCCAGAATTTCATACACGGTATTTCAAAAACTGTATAGAGAAAAGATAGCAAATGCTCAAAAGATTTCAGAAGACCTGTCAGCTATTTTCTCTCTTTAGTAAGTGTTTAAGTTGAAGGTGAGCAAACCATCATCCTACCAATGCAGTGTGATAAGGGTGATGCAGGGTTCAGAAATGGTCAAGTTAGCAAAGCCTGCCCTAGCTTGAGATTGAAGCTACTGTTTGGACCCAGTAAGTCTCCCTGCAGGACCTTCTCAGCTTTAGTCCAAAGCAACAGTATGGTGAATGATCTTGCACCTTCTCCTGGCATTGCAGTGTATCGAATGACTATGCCAACTCAGACTGGTGCCAATCCATGGCACTACGCACCACGCTCCTTAATGCAGCTGAGGTGAACAACCACCCTGAATGTTACCCCCAGGGTGCGAGGAGACTTTGAAACACACTCCATGATGCACAGGATTAGTCCTTTTGTGCCATTTTCCCAGAACAACAACAACAAAAAAGTGATATCTGCTCTGTGCCAGTACAAACTCTACTCTGGCAGGCTTTCTGTGTTCAGGAATTTTCTATAATTTTACACTGAGGAAATAAATATGACGCATGTATTTTACCCTAACAGCAGTTCTAACTTGCAGCAAATTGGAACAGAAAAGAAATACACTGCTTCTAGCAGAAAAGAATGATCGCTTCCTGAGTTTAGTTAAAAGGACTTCACATTTCTGTCACCACTTTTCAGGAATAAGCTGAAAATAATGTTGTCTACTGTCTCTGCCCTTCAGCCACGTTCTCTCTGTTATCTCAGTGACTTATGGTGAAAGATGGGCACTCACTATCTAAAAAGTCAAACCATTGAATTAAGTTGACCCTATTCACAATATATGGGATCTAATGCAGTACTCTGGAAGGAATTCATTGGTTTACCATAGCAGGGAAAATAGACAGTGGACTAACAGAAAGTGTACCTGAAGACACTGTGGTGTCTCCCTGCCCTGAGATCACAGTAGTTGTCACCTAAATCTCTTCCCTTGATTGCCTTGATTGTCTGCTTGTAAATACTCTCTGCTTTTTCAAAGCAAGGACTGACTCAGTCTGAATATATATATGGAGCGTCATGGCCTGTTTCTGATGCTATTCCTTGTGAAACAGCACTAGTCTCACTGAAATGATGGGACTACTTAGAAACTGACAACCACTAATACTAAATTAGAAGAACTATAATGTGGATTATCATTTAAGTGGATAAACGTGTTAACTACAGTCTGCTTTACTTAAGGCTTTTTTTTTTTTTTTTTCCAAAATGGTACAGTTACTAATTCTGGGTAAAGACACCTTTGACAAAAACACAAGTTAATAATCTATGCTGCTTCCATTTCAATACTTTTCTCTTGTTGGCTAGGTTATGCCATGATTTCAGCTTTTTCCCAGGCCTTGCAGTGAAAGGCCTGTGTTGTTTGTATCGTCTGCTCTAATGAACAGCAGTTGAAAGAGGTCATGTTGAGATTCACTTCCTTGCTGTGTTCTGGGATTGTGAAATAAAGGTAGCATGACCTTAGGAAAGACCTTTCTATAAGAGTGAATTATTGTTTGAAAGCTCTGTAGGACAAAAGGGTATATTTTCCACAACTTGCAATTTTTGTTCACAGATGCCTGAACATTGCTCACATTTCTCGGGCTCTAAAATGCAGTGCTAGGTACTGTGTTATATACAGTTCAGATTTCATGCACTGGTCTTAACGGTTCATTTCATTAAGAAAATTCTTTGAAAAATAAGGGATGAAATTGTCAAGTGTCATGTGTAGGCCAATGGGTTAGTTGTATGCCTCTGAACTAATACAAGGACTGTCTCCTACTATTTGTTAAGCACCTTGCACAATAGGCTCCAAATTCCAGTCAAGACCATATTAAGAGGGCCTCAGACATATAGCACAAGTACATTTTCCTTTCCATTCTCACACACACT